>DWGR01003045.1:0-12711 GCA_018247715.1 Heliconius burneyi | reverse complement strand
TCGGAATGTCGTCAGGTCCCACCGCTTTTCCGTTCTTCATGCGTCGAAGGCAATTACGAGTTTCGTCAAGGGTTATTGGGGCAATAAGTCCAAGGTTAGGCGGTGGGTCGTGGTGAAGACTGCATGGGTGCTGAGTATTCAGCAACTCCTGAAAGTAGCTTCGCCATCTCTCCTTCACAGAGGCATGACTACAGAGCAGCGTGCCCTGAGAATCCCTGAAGCAAAGACGTTTTGCGATATCTTGCGTCGCTTTATCCCGGGAACGTGCCAGCTTGTAAATGAGCTTCCGCCCCTCCACAGGTTCGAGTTTATCACACAATGGTGATAAACTCTCACTGCGGGCTCTGGCTGCAGCTCTTTTACTGGCACGTTTAGCTACTATGTACTCCAGTCGCTCTTCAGGAGAGTTAGACTGCTGCCATTTCTTAAAGGCAGCCTTCTTTTCACGAGTCACCTCCTGCACCTTGTCATTCCACCACCATGTCTCCCTGTTGATGACACGCCTTCCCCTAGAAAGGCCAAGAACTCGCCTGCCCGCCGCAATGATTGCCGACTGAGCTCGATCCCAAGCATCCTATGCAGTTTCGGTGTCGGTCGAAAGATTATGACTTTTCACCTCTGCCAGGAAGTCGGTCTGCATCGGTCCATTCAACAACCACCACTTGATCCGAGGCCTACGTTTCTCGGCTACTTTCTTCTTCGGAGTGACGTAAAGTCCATGACAAGAAGGCGATGTTGGGCCGTTAGGCTTATCCCGCCTGGGGAGCATAGGCACTGATCAAGTTTGTGGTAACGCCCTCAATCACTACCCTTACCTGCATCAAGCGGTCGGAGCGACGGTCAACTTCAAGAAGCCCATTCTGGAACTCTTCAGAAAGCACTACCGCCACACCGTTTCTACCTGAAGGTGACCCAGTGTATATAAGCCGGTAACCCTATCCAATGTTACGGGACTTATTGCCCTTCCAGCGAGTTTCCTGGACGAAAGCACACTGAACCCGACGTCTCATGAGTACATCTGCGAGTTCCTTGCATCGTCCGGTTAGAGAGCCAATATTCCACATTGCAAAGCGGAGTTTCCGTCTGGGTACTTGCGTCTTTAACCGTGCCCGTACATGACACGGTAGCCCTTGCCCACTTGTCGCAGGTGTAGGGCGATGTGCTTGCGCGTCGTTTAGCGGCGACGCCCTAGCTGTACCCATTACTTTACGATTTCGATCCATATTAACGGCGGATGGCGGTTTTTACAAGGAGCGACTGCCATCTGACCTCCAAAACCCCTGTGTGGGGAAAAACCGGGGAAAGAGGAATAGGACAGATAGAAAAGGGGCAAGGATAGGTAGAAAGGGATGGTAGGAAAAAGGCGGGGATTAAAAGAAGGGGACACCACTCCTATGGGCTGGATGGAGATATAACAAGTGGTGGCTCGGGGGGATCGGGTACCCAGGGTCGCGTACCCGTATGCCCAAGAACAAATATCGGACAGATATTAGTCAGGGCACCCTCTGGATAAAGTCAGGGCACCTTCTGGATAAAGTCGCTTGTTCTATATAATTTACTACTCCATATCATTCATGTTTTCTTTTCTATATGAGACCCTGGCAGATTATTTTGCTCTTGTCATCGCAAGATACAATAGATATTTATATATAATTAATGAAAATTATTATAAATACATCGAAAGTGATCGATATTTTTTTTATTTAGCTCCTTATTATTTAATTCCATTCATTTTACCGATAGGTACGTACTAGAAAAAATAGTTGTATTTCATTAGAGACAACTTAGCGCCCGCAATTTTGTTTCATTATGCCTATTATTTTATTTTAATTTATTCCTTTCATTTCTTTTATGGCATCATATAGCACGTGTCTTTGAGTTCCACATAAAATGTTCCAGGTCTTTAATTTTTAGATGTCAACGGAAAATACCTAACAACTTTTAAAGGCCATTCCCTTGTTTTCTTTAGGTTATTACGATTAGGTTTATGGTATATATACCTTCTATACTTTAGTCCTCAAAAATATTTCTAATCCCATGTTCGTTTCCAGCCTACTACCTAATAACTAAATAACAATTTTTTTTAAATATTCAGTGGTTTCAATTATGTACGCGCACAAAAATTTAATTGTTACGGTTTATTACGTTATAGATTACAAGATATTTTTAATCTATAACACAGCGAAGAAATGTTCTTCAATTATTGTGAACGTGCTATCACAATTAAATAATAACATATAAAAGCGTAAATAGTGTTACCTTGTCTTTAACTTTATAATTTCCGAGAAAAGTTTCCTTTGGCAGAATTCTTGTTAAAAATGGAGCAACAGGATACAATCTCATTCCCTCCTTAATAACATACTTAACATAGTCACCTTTATTAATTCGAATCTCATTAACAACATCTTTATTCCTAGATAGCAATAAAAGAATCCAAAGTGTCGTGTATGCAGTCTGGAACATTTAAATTATTTTACTGAATTTTAAATACAATAAGATTCTTATTACGGTTTATCTACATGAGGTAATTTAAGCATGAGCATATTACCAGCTCTCATATCAAGAGGTATACTAATATTAAAAAAAAAACAATATAAGAAATATAAATAAATCCTTGAATAGGGATCGAGCCCACAACCGTCGTGTTACAGTCACATCCTTGTGTCGCTGCACCACGACGGCCTTGTACTTACATAATAATAATACTCATACTTAAATTTAGAACCAGTTCAAATGAAACGATTTACGCACCAGTATGCTCTTCCATAAATCGCATTATTTGGACTAAGTTGGCTGAAGATATTTGCATTTTAAAACCAACCTACGACGTTCCGTTATGAGTTGACCGAAAAATGGTCATGTTATGCATTTGTCGTTTGAATTTCTCATGTGATCGCGCGATTTTAACGCGCTAGTTAACTTGCGTCATCTGGGAAAGATTTTCCAAAGCTTTTAGAACTTACCGTGTCGCCAGCGGCTATAATAAAATCTGCAATTATTCTTATTATATCTTCAATTTTTATATTTTCATCAACCATTTTTTTAACCAGTCCATTGCTTTTATTTTTATTTTCCAACATTTCACGGGCCATTTTATTTGCTGCGACAAAAATGTATATAACATTTAATTTTAAATTATGTAATATCACAAATATTTTTATTTAAAAATATTGTCCTTGGCGATTTTTTAATAAATAAAATAAATAAAGTATACTAGGTATAGTAAAAAATTATCTGATTTTAAACGAGGGGTTTATTTCTACTAAGCGCAGGCATAGTATTTTCTATATGAGTATATATGTTTACCTAAGGAAAGTGATAAATGTACACATTCTTTAAAGTCTCTCCATACTTTTAAATTCAATCGGTGACACCAATATAATGGCAAAGCGTATAATTTAGTAGTCGTTTGAAATATCTTTTTAACACAAACGGCAAACATTGACAGCAATTCTTCATGATGTTGGCTATGGATCAATGCATTTGGACCCAGCAAAACATTTATTATTACTGTAAAAAAAACAATGTACAGTACATGTGGTATTAAAGCTAAATAAACAATCAAAGTAAAGTGTCAAATTCAAATGTAAACAAACCACTTGTTGAAAGTTTGTAGAGTTCTGCTTCCATATTTTGAAACAAAAATCCATTATTACATTTCGCTTTCAACTGTGTTATAAACCTTTCTACAGTTTCGACAGTAGGCTGACGAATCCATTTATCAGCATCATCTTTTAGTAAATATTTATTCAAAATCCTTCTATTTTGTAGCCAGTCTTCGCCATTCATGAAGAATAAACCTCTTTTTGATCCATATAATTTTTCATATAATATCCACGGTTCAGGTAATATATGTGTAGGATATTTTCCTTCTAATTTAATAAAGAGCGATTTTATTAACTCTGGATCACTTATAAATATAAGTTCTGAATTTCCATTCAGCTTTTCGGCAAATATAGGGCCTAATTGCTTGTGTCTATTGTCGATATATTTGTGTAAGCTGTAAAAAGATAGTTTAAAATGAAAGAGCAATTGTCCTGTACATTGAAAAAGTGACGCTTAACATCGAAAGTACTGAACTGATTTACTTAAGACTTTCTCCAATTGTTTTAACTCAACATCTTAAGTTTGTTTCATCAAAATCGGTTCATTAAAAAAGTTATTGGCATTTGAATGAACTCAAGGCATGAGTTTACCTACAAATATAAAGCATAGGTACTTATAATAAATCTGTATTTTTAACCGACTTTCAAAAGAAGGAGGAGGTTGTCAAATATTTTCAATTCATTTATTCGATTAATTATTTTGAATTCGATTTTGATATTAACTTATTCGATGCGATTTGGAATTTTTTTGTAATATAAAAAAAAATTAAAAAGGCTTTTGTGGCGTAGGGGCACAGACGTAAATGCAGTGATTGAGGGTTCGATTCCCTCTCAAGGGAATGAACTTTAATATTTTAATTTACTCACTCTAGTATCGAAGCAAAGCGCGGTATTGAGTTCGACTACTCAGTCCACAATGTCTCGAAAATCAATATCAGGAGGAACTCTTAACTCTAAATGCTATTGCAATTGCGTTTTATTTATTTAAGTGTTAAGAAAATAAATTATATACAAAGATAAGAAAAACAAGTAAAATTACTCACTTTTTACCGCTTCCAGCAGCTATTAGATCTAATCTTGTGCCAACAATGGGCAGGCTTTTTGGCCGAGGAATAATATTGTTGAGCACGTTGAAAGTAGATTCAGCTTTTCCTAGTAACTTGCCCACATGTTTCTTACGAGTTATGTTTACTAAATGAACTCTATTATAGTGATACATAACTAGAATTAAGATTTAACTTTAACTTATTGAATCCAACAAATGAACTTACAAATTAATGTACAACGTAAATATTTAGAAAAATGTAGTGTAAAATATTTGTATATCAAAAAGTGAAATAATAATAACAATGAATGCAATGTGATGTTAAGTAATTCTATTTTTTATGCACCGCTATGTGTAATAGGAGCTCTATAACAAAACTATCTTGACCAAATGCTTATTGCAAACTAAAGCTAGAAATAAGTTTTATTTTCGCTTACGGTGAATTAACATAAACTTTATAGACGTCTGTATAAAATATGATAATGATATTAAAATTAGTTCCTTTTGTTCTTTTCCATTTTTTTATGATGTCAGTATCTGATACTATCTGATATATTTAGAAGATCTCGAAAACTTAATTTGCATTTTTATTAAAATTATGGAAAAATAAGACTCAAAACATTTATTTTTGTCTAAAAATAAAATAATATTAGTTACTTTTCTTGAAATAAAAACGTTGTCCTTATAATTTTATTTACACCTAAATAAGTACTAATAACTTATAGACGTTATCATAAGTTATTATGTTTATTACAGTGAATTTAATGTACGTTGGGGTATCATATTTCAAAGTATAAAAAAATATACGGACGCTTAACGATACCTACCTATAACAGATTAAAGTATGATATATACTTATATAGTATTTTTAAGATTATCTGTGTTAAAAAGCATATTGCGTCTGCGGCCTATTGCAATACAGTGACTTGTCAAATTTCAATAAAACTGCTCATTTGCCGATTCATCGCAAAACTTTTAGAATAATATACCTTTGATAATATTATAAATAAAATAAAAAATGACGGGGAAAAATAAGGCAGAAGAGAATAAAAAAGAAAAAGCAGATCCAGCACCTGCACCCAATGATGATTTGGTAGCGCTTTTGTCTGTGACCATTTTTTATTTTCCAAGATTGTATATATTGATGATGCTTTACATTTTAATATATTTTTCAGTCAGAAGAAGATAAACGCCTTCAAGAGGAGCTAAATATGTTGGTTGAAAAACTTACGGTGCGTTTTCTTTTACAATTAACTAGAACTACTTATACTTTTATTGTACAACCTAATTTGATTATTGTATTCTAATTTCAGGGTAATGAGGTTGATCTTTATTTACCAGCACTGCAGATGTTAACAAATCTTATAAGAACGTCTACAACATCTATGACATCGGTACCAAAACCGTTGAAATTTTTAAGAGAACATTATCCAGCATTGAAGGTGGTATATGAAAAAATCGAAGATGAAAAAACAAAGAAATTTTGCGCTGATGTCGTATCAGTACTTGCTATGGGAGTTAGTGGCTCCGTGGTGAGTTAAAAGGATTAGATTTTTACTTTCACATTTTACTAGCAAATATACATTATGCCATTCCTTACTAAAGTGCATATTTCTGTTTCTTTGTTTAATCAAAATCTATTTAATAAAGCTTATCAAACAAAATAAACAAGTCTATGACAGAAGCTAAACAATTTATTTTTATTATTAAGTCCAAACAGCAAGATTTTCTGCTCTGAACCAAAAAGAAATTTTGACTCATAATGTACATTATATGGTGTAGTTCTATTAAATATATTGTTTTTATATAGGATGCTGCTGAAAAAAGAGAATGCCTGAAGTATTGCATGTTAGGAACTATGTCCAATGTAGGTGAATGGGGTCATGAATATGTAAGGTAAGAATATATAAAGCTATTTTATGTATAAGTAATAATAAATTATCTTTTTAGTTAAAAAATTATATTTTTTAAATTTTATAGACAACTCGAAGGAGAAATTGCAGAAGAATGGAATATTGAAAATATGAACACATTAATGCCTTTAGTCCGTGATGTTATTGCTTTTGATATGCAACATTCTGCTGAAATCCAGGCCTGTGACTTACTTATGGAGATTGACCGCTTAGATTTGCTTTCTCAGCATATGGACCAGAGTAATTATCCTCGAGTATGCCTATATCTTATAGGGTAAGTAATATCCATATATCTAAGAATTCATCTCTATATATTATAAAAAAAAGTCTCCATTTACCTCTGTCTAGCCTTTCACACTCTTCTTTTTCTAAACTACCGAACTGATACCCTAGATAGATAGTAGATGGTGAGAAGGCTAAAACGAAATCACGTGCTCTAAATGGACATGAGGCAATGGCCTCCTGCTCTTCTAATGTGATGATACTCTAACACAGACTGATAGCAGATAAATTAAAAGAAAAAAATTCTTACTGTATAATCAGTTATTCCAGCACCATAAAGCAATCCCTCTGATAGTTTGTTCCGTAGTACAACCGTACTGAGGCAGGTACTCTAAAAAAGGTCCCTATCTGGAGTCCATTCTAACTACAGCGCATTACGGCGCCAAACTGTAGAGCGGTCACTTAAGTGCTCAGAGTATCAGGAATAATTCGAATTTAGCTTTAAAGTTTTTACCACATATTCTTGAGTAGTTATACTAATGGTTTATGCAATAAAAAAAATATTTTTTTTGATCGATCTAAACGGGTTTCTCCCCTCAAGGACGACGCACGCACGCAAACCTTTCATAATAGGAACACCGCCGCACACACCTCATTCCCAAATCAAGTCGTAGGTATTGGCGATAAAGTTCAAAGTTGTTTAACATTTAATAGTATTTTTAAAAGATTTTATTAAACTTGCAATGTATGTACTTAAAGATTTCACTGAATATGTTCAGGTGAAATTTTTGAGCCCAATTTTGAAGTAGATATCTTCAACCAATTGAGCTAAAATTTTGTATACTCGTTTAGTCTGGATGACAATGCACGAAAAATATGTGACATCATTCTAAATTTAACATGGCAAACCATGCAAGATAATGAAATAATTATTTTTAATGTAATGTTGTTTTTTTTATTGTTATGTAATGTTTCTTTTTTCTTGTCGCGTCAATCAATGTTTTAAAAATAAAGAATTAAATGGAAACTTTGGATTTTACACAATTAAATTAGTACTAGTTATTTACAAAATTAAATCACGCGACAAGTTTTTATGATCATTTAAATTGTGTGTATATTAGTTTGTAAATTGACAGTTAAAATTTAAAAGATTTTTTTTAGTGCGATTAAATAAAAGCTTTTTCTAAAAACATTTTATGCTTTTAATTTATTGTAGTTGTAAGTGTTTACGTTATTGGTATGCATTCGTAACTGCGTTACACGATATAAATATATATATAGATAAACATCGTGAAATGAAAAAAAATCCTAGGTCAAAACTGTTGAGGTATCTTGATTAATTTCTTTAGGTATGGGTTTGAAATATTTAACCTATATGTTGTTCCCGTAAAAGGAGCACTGTCGCTTCCATCATGTATATTTTTATAAAAACTTAAATATATCTTTATGTCACAAGGTGCGCAAGCTATGTAGTGGAACCTGAGTCAACACAAATTCTGCAAGGAGTTCTTGACACATACTTACGTTTTGCAGAATATCCACGAGCTCTTTTAGTCGCCATGCAATTACATGATAAAGCTAAATGTGAAGAAGTATTCAATGGCTGTAGTGATCTGTAAGTTTTTCAACTTCATTTTACTTCAATTCTAGGCCTACCATATCTTAATAAATATTTATTATTATTATTTTTATAGGTTGATAAAAAAGCAACTTTGTTATATGTTGGCCAGACAGTATGTTCCTTTAGAGTTGGAAGATGAAGATTTGAGAACAATTCTTTTAAATGCTCACATAAATGATCATTTTCTTAGCTTAGCCAGAGAGGTAAGATTTTTTATAATTGTCAAAGAGAATTGTTTTATACATACATCAACACACTTCTGTTGGCATTTCTTTCTAGCTTGACATTATGGAGCCAAAGACACCTGAGGAAGTTTACAAAACATGGTTAGAGTCAGCTGGTTCTGCCCTCCGTCCATCTTTGTTGGCTGAACACCCGGTTGACTCGGCTCGACAGAACTTGTCAGCTACATTTGTAAATGCATTTGTAAATGCTGGCTTTGGGAGAGATAAATTAGTTACAACTGAAGATGGAAACAAATGGATGTATAAAAATAAAGACCATGGTATAAACATTTATTATTATTCTTACACATGTGTGCAAAGTAAATGTTATCTGTTGTTATGTCACTCCATTCCCCACATGCTCCTTCGAATTATTAACAGTGGAGATATGCAATTCAATACAATCCATGATTGGTCTTCTTTAACTGAGTGACGAAATGTACAAATTCATTCTCTCGAGCAGGTGGAATCTTGAATGGGACTGGAACCCACAAACTATATTTTATTGATGATAAATTGTTTTGTTTTTTTTAATGTAAAGTTTTTTTTTGTATATTTAAACATTACAATTTTAGGTATGTTATCAGCTGCAGCATCTCTTGGTATGATACATTTGTGGGATGTAGATGGTGGGTTAACACCCATTGATAAGTATTTATATACTGCTGAGGAACATATAAAAGCAGGAGCATTGTTAGCACTTGGTCTTGTCAACTGTGGAGTGAGAAATGACTGTGATCCAGCCCTTGCCTTGTTATCTGATTATGTTTCACATTCAAGTGCTAATTTACAAATCGGGAGTGTGTTAGGTAAGTACCTAATAATACTTAGATAGTATATGACTTTTTCAGTTTCGCTCTTTATCCCACATATAGAGTAGCCAGAGGAAACTTAGTGTTAAAACACTGTTCCTCATTTTCCGCCCAATTTAAAAAAAATGTATGAGAGAATATGTAAAGGAAACTGATTATTTCTACAAGTGTTTAGCATTATCAAGCCATTGAATCATTTGTTTGTTACTTTAATAAGTATTGTGTTACTGATAGAGGATTAATTGTAACAATAATTATCAGAAGTAAGATACAGGGAGAGGACACCACTTTCTTTACTTTATAATGAATTTATATGGGCAACTAAGAGAGTACAAAAATTTTGCACAATACAGTATTTTCGACGTTAGGAAAATAATAAAAAGTAAGAAAAATCCTAAAATGAAATCTATTCATCTACAGCTTACTTCAGGGCGGCCACGACATCGTTCATACTGTATTTGAGCACTATTATATAACAAAACATTACATTCTTAGGTCTAGGCATTCATCTACAGTTTACTTCAGGACGGCCACGTCGTCGTTCATACTGTATTTGAGCACTATTATATAATAAAACATTACATTCTTAGGTCTAGGCATAGCATACGCCGGTACACAACGTGAAGAGGTTCTATCTCACCTCGTACCCGTGTTGGCCGATTCATCGCTCCCGCCTGAGATCAGTGCGCTGGCAGCTATCGCCTGCGGCCTCGTAGCTGTGGGCTCTTGTAATGGGGATGTAAGTAACTGCACTTGTATTGCTTACTTATCGATAAACCTAAAGCTAAGTCGTGGTGCAGAGGCACAAGAGTGCGACTGTAAAGGCGACGGGTTGTGTGTTCGATTCGCACTTGAGTAAATGAAATATTTAATTTTTTCATTTGTGGTAACGAGATAAGGCGCGGCGTTGATTTCCGCCTCTCAACACTCAATGCCTTTAGAATTCGGCGAAAAGTGGGAAATGGAAATAATATTAACAGAATATCCTAAGTATTAGGATACTCAGTTCCCACCCTGATATGTAGGGGATACAGTATGGAGAAAAAAAAATAAAAGATATATTGATGAATAAACAATGAGCCTGATATAAAAGTATGAGCTTCATAATTATATAATTTCGGTAACTCTACACAACATTTTCAAATCAGGTTGAAAGTTTGAGTGTTTTTACATCACATTCTCTCGGTCTACCTTTGCTAACTGCTGCTGCTAGCATTAAGTTTGAAGCAACAACAAAAATAAACTCAGTATTCACGGATTATATAGGTATAACAACGTCAGTTATTCTTCAGTTTTGCAGAAGCATTACTCTGAAGTTTTCCCTACTTGAACTGTCTGTGTAAAAAAAGTGTAAATAAAATAAATGAAGAAATTCTCAATTGTTATTAGTCAACATGTGACAATAATTAATTAAACAACATTACTATTTTAGGTATCTTGTGCCATTATTCACCGGCTCATGGAGGATAACAAAGAACTTCACTCTTCAACTTATGCTAGATTCCTCCACTTGGGTCTCGGATTGTGTTTCTTAGGTGAGTTATTTTGATATACTTATAATATTAAAATAACTTACATTTATATGTGTATTTAAATGGTGTTAGTTTCACATATAATTACACATAAATACAATTTCACATAAATATTAGATTTAACAACAAACTTTCTCGTTGATCTTGCTTGTTTTTGATATTACCTCTCAACAATGACAACACATCATTATTAAGTAGTAAAATTAGTACTTCTTATCTTACCAAAATAATAAAATATAATAACAATAATTTCCTAATCTGTATATCTTTTTTTTCTGGTGTACAATAAAGAGTAGAGTCTTGACATGAAAAATATATGAGAAAATTTATTACTGGAAGCAAATATTAATGGAATAAAGCCCAAAACATTCATTCAATCTCAGAAAGTTTTCACTAATGTATTTTGAAGAACTCTACATAAATAACTAAATGTTAACATTTAGTGTTGGTTTGATTTAAATTTGTTCATTATTAGAAAAAAACATATCACTATAAAGTATTTTGTTTAGTAAAATTGCTAAAAATAATTGCTTTATTGAATTGGCTAAAATTTAAGTTACAAATGTTAATGTTATAAGAACAGGATAAAACTCAGATTAGGACAAATATTTGTATAGTTTAAGCTAAAAAAAAACCAAAACAAAACTATAATTCGCCCACAGGCTGCAAAGAACTCACAGAAGCCACAATGGCGGCTCTGGAAGTACTGCCCGAGCCTCAACAGTCTCTGTGCCAGACGACGCTTTCGATGTGCGCGTACGCGGCCACCGGCGACGTGCTCGTTGTACAACAGATGTTACATATATGCTCTAAACATTATGAAACTGAGGTATACATGGATTTTTTTTTATTTGTAACAGCACTTTACAAATCAAAAATTGTAGTAATACTTTTTTTAATTATTGAATGAAGTTGGTTTTGGTTTTTGTGCAATTTAAGCTGGAAATCAGGGGAGGTCCCAGACAATTAGCGAGGTGTAACCAACGTACCTTTGTATAAAGATGACATAAACTGCGCAAGCCATAGAGCAGTCTATCTGTAGATCAGTTTTTATCTGTAGTGATTTTTAACGAGAAGAATGCAAGAGAGATCTGAAGGATGTTGTGGGAGGCCCAAGGAGACCTTAGACCTGAAATAGGGTGTACATTGGATGGATGGATCAGATCTTTTCCTTCTGCATGATCAAGGAAAATTTTTTGGCTGTTAACCAAAAAGTTTTCTGTGCTTTTGTGGACTTGGAAAAGGCGTTTGACAGAGTTGTAAGAGCGAAATTATGGGAGGTATAATCCTTCTAATCTTTTATTGATAATGGGAAGTACTCGCGTAAAATTGCGCAAAATACGTATGCGCAACCTTCGATCAGTGTTACCCTTTTATGTTGTTTTACCCCATGCTTAGCAAATCACATTTACCTATACAGTAATTAAAATATACTATGCAAAATGGATAAAGAAAACTTCTTAAACATTATATGAAAAATATATATATATACAGGGTGGAATTGAACGCACCACTTTAAATGAAACCACAGTTTTAACTACTCTATAAAAGCCTAATATAATTCAGAAAAAAAATAATTCCCACAAAAGAGAAAGTTATTTTTTCAAACGAAATAAATAATAAAATAATCGTTTAAAAAAAACACCATTTGTAAAGTGTAATATTATCACTCACACACTTACCTGTCAAAGCGGCAACGTCGCACACGCTTCATTCAAGTATTTTTGTAGTAGTATG
>DWGR01003044.1:0-12715 GCA_018247715.1 Heliconius burneyi | reverse complement strand
CAATTTACTATAAATAGATTCAATTTATGTTTCGAATACCACGTGAATTTTCTTATTATATTTTCCGATATAATGGTAAGACAAGATTAAATATTTTATTACATATAGAGTTTTATACAAAACTAGCGACCAGCAGGTCGCGGCTTCGCCCGCTTGAACTACTTTAACTACTGTATTATTTACTTAATATACTGAATTACATCCCTGCTTTAATATATATTCTATAAACGCAAAGCACTCAAGATATCAATTTATTTTAAAAGACGATGTGTTAATTTTAATAAATATTTTATTAGGAGAGAGAGGGAATAATAGGTTAGCATTGATATAACGTGTGTCTGGTAAGTACGATGATTGTGGGTTCAATCTGCACATTAATCTTGTGAACCATTTATATAGCCCCACTCTGGAAAGATAAACTGCTGCGTTGAGTTCCGCAATTCAATATATTTATCGAAATCGGGCGAGAATGGGAAAATGTAGCGTCAACGTCTTGAATCAACTGAATTATAAAAAATATTCTAAATCAGTTTTATAGTTTTATGTGTACAAATATTATCGCTTAAAAGATAATTATTAATAACTTGAAACAAGTCTATTGTTATCTAAATAAACAGGAAGAGTATTACTTTTTATATAATTTATTTTATTATATCTAATATAACAAATATTAGATATAATAAAATAAATTGCTATGTTTATAAAGATGTACTTCTGTTCTAAAAGGTCAAAGAAATAAAAATAAATCAATATGTCTATCTATGTTACATTGAACTGTTTTTAACGCTGACAAGTGAGACTTAACATGTTATTTATTAATTTCAAGTTTTATTTGTTTAACCTCACGCTATGCTCCGCATATGGTACGTCGGGGAAAGAGAGTGAGAGAGGGCAGTAGGGAGAGGGAGCCTAGTGTTAAGATACTCCGTTCCTCATTGTCTGCCGAATGCTAGAGCCGAGAGCCGAGAGCCGAGCCTCGATACTGTTATCGCTCTGGATCGATATTTTAAAATTGATTAACTTGATTTAATATGAGACATAGAGTAAGAAAAAAGTCTTTTACTTGTTATTTCACCGTTACTATAATATATTTTAATAAATACAAAAATTTTTTGAGTAACATATACCAGTAAATATATCGTCAGTTCCATTTAAAGAGAAATCTCATAAGAAGAGTGGAGCTCCCTCAGAGGGGCTTACAGAGATCTACGACATATTTTATACTTGGCTCTCGAGATGGAATCATATTCAAGTGTTAGACGATGTGACTTTAAAAGTAGAACATTGCTGTGAAAGAAAATAACAAAAGACGACGTTCTCAAGCAACGATTGTTACGTTTTGAAGAATATAACAATGTATTAAAATGAGCATAAATTTTATAGTATTTTTTTCATAATCACGCTGTATCCCGCTAAGCAGGGTAGGAGTAGGTAGTCTAGTGCTAAGACGCTCCCCAATTTACGCCGAATTCTAGAGGCATTGCGTGTTAGTGGCGGAGCGTAACTCAACAACATAGTAAGAAATATAATATAATATAATGAAATTATTAATATATTTCATGTCCTCAAGTGAGAATGGAGCTCACATCCTGTCGCGTTAACAGTCACACGGTAGCACTCCTGAGCTACGACTGGCTTCTTATAATAAAAATGCTAAGAATATTCAAGTAGAATGCTTTTCCATCAGTATATAAGTATGTAAAATGTTTATATAGATTGTTTATCTGTCGCGGCCACTTATGTTATATGGATTACGATATGACGTCCTAAATTAAAAAAAAAAGCTTAGATACAAGCCATAATATGGCGTATTATACTTTTATATATTAGATGTTATATATATCTCTCTTTTTCTACGTTGCAAAGAAACAACTCTGTTTTATCTCTACTTACTTTCTTTAAAGCCACTTTTTTCTACTAACAATTGGTTGTTTTTTTGAATAAAACTATCAATTTTATAACCATAACATAATCTTAATCTTTTCAACATGACCACGGCAGCGACGCCATGGTTCATATACTTAATACGCGGTTAATATAATATACCATACGCTTGATTACAATTCTATAATAGGCAAGAAGAATGTCCAAAAAAGAAGATCTAAGAAATTTATCAGTAGATATAGTATTTAGACAAGTAGCAAGTGGCAAAGTGTTAGCCGTGTGTTCCTTAGAATAGGATCACCCTGGTGGTGTCGTAAGAGGCGACTAAAGTACGAGTGGGAGAGTCACGCCGCCAGCAATGGCGACACGCATGGGCAGACTCGACCGGATAATTACCACCCCCGGCATTTACAACCGGCGTGAAGTGGTGGCTTTATGCCACTGCGTTTCGCATTAGGTAATGCCGGGTTCCGGGGCCCAGCCACCCCAAAAGCTGGCAACGCACCAGTAGCTCCTCTGGTGTGACGCGGTGTCGTGGGCGGCGGTGATCACTTACTATCAGGTGACCCGTACGCTCGTTTGCCATGCTTTTACCATAAAAAAAAAGAAACGAATTCTTATATATTCTATTCACTCAGTGACATTTTAACTGTCCAACCATGTATTTGCTTATATTATTGGTTTTTCTTATTAAATTAAAAACTGTGAAATACGAAATAAAAACCTTCGAAGTCTAATTCCATAAAATTTATCAAGTAGATGCTTAATGCTAAAATTTTCAAGTCGTCGCCTACTGCCATCTCGAAGCGTAATTAACGAAGAGAATTCTAACAGTAATTATAATTTATGGTGTTCTTACCAATGCTGAGCATTTATAAATCCGCAAAGTCCACCGCGTCTCATTTGCTCCCCAAACTTATAACGAATTTGAAACTCTCAAGTTGTTAATCACATCTGCCTCGTTACATCGCTATGTTTACATTTTTGGACTGTTTTATATCATAGAATTACAATTAGACGAACAAAAGTATTCAAAGTTTTAATGACAGAGTATAACTATTCTAAAGTGAATTAATAAAGGTGTCATGGCTGAGTCATGTTAAGCCTTTGAAGAATAGAAAACAATTCTGATTGAGCTAATTAGAGAATAATTAATTTAAATTAAAACAATAATTGATGCCGTCGTGGCGCAGCGGCACAAAGGTGTGATTGTAACGCGACTGTTGTGGGTTTGAGCCCCGACTCGAGGAAATGAAATATTTATTTACGTTTATATTTCCATTTCTTCGCTCTGGTGTTGTGGCAAAGCGCGGCGTTGAATTCTGCCACTCAACATGCAATTCCTCCAGAATTTGGCAGGAAGTGGGGAATGGAGTGTCTTAATAGTAGGTTCCATCTGTCTACCCTGCTGTGTGCGGGATACAGCGTGAAGCTGAATTAATTATTTATTATTTTAAATTAACTAACTGTAGGCCGCACATAGCAGGGTAGACAGAGGGAACCTGGAAATCCAGTGCCATGACATTTCGCTGCCATTAAGACATTTCCGTTCCTCAGATATTAATACTCTACGAATAAATGAAATAAAAGACCCTTAAGGCACATCTTTGTGACGTATTTATTCTTCTTGATTGTTTTCAAAGTTGTGAAAGTTGTGGCATGTGATGTCACAATGTGGAACCACCATGTGTGTGAAACCAATATGTGGAACCACCGCAGCATACGGGTGTAATTTTTTTTGTCGTTCATCGCTTTTAATAAATAATAAAAAAAACTATGAAGTAAAGAAATAGAAATTCATGTCGCATAAAAACAAAAGTGATTGGAAAAACTATTCTGGAGTACCTTTATTGGAATATGGAGTTTTATATATGTTTTCCGCGCTTTTCAACGTGTATTGATACTGACGGAACGCATCTCGTTCTATTGGAAATATAGACTAGACTAGAGCGGTCTGCTTCAACATTTCAGGCTTTAATTAAAACTATAGCAAGGATTACTTTAGTAACGAAAAATAATCTATGAAATATAATCTGTAATTATCTTATAATTAAATAAAATAAATCAGTTTCACGCTGTATCCCGCACACAGCAGGGTAGGCAGAGGGAATCCAGTGTTAAGACACTCTGGTCGCCACTTTCTGCCGAATTAATATTTATTAAGATATTTTTTTTTAATATTAATTCTTATAATTAATATTAATAAATATTATATTGTATTTTTACCTTCACGCTCGTAGCGGGGTAGGCAGAAGGAACCTTGGAACATAGTGTTATACACTTTCGTTCCCCATTATCCGCCATTTATCCGACATTGCGCTACCAGAGCGAAGTAAAGGAAATATAAAATATTTCATTTCCTTGAGTGGAAATCGAACTGACAATCTGTCGTTATTACAGTCGCACGCTTGTGCCCCTGCGCCACAACTGGCCTCAATAAAAACCGATAACAGTGGGTTACAAAATATTATTTTAAATAAACATCGTCAATTTACAACGTCGATACAATGTGGTGAGCTGGGACGTTTTGCAGACCGCTTAATGTTGTGAAGGTGTTCCATATGTGCGAAAAATATCAAGTAGTTTTTTTTACGCACGTCGTACACTTCTTCAAACACTTTTTATGAAAATAGATATGCCGTGGTGAAACTTACATTAGAAAGTAGCGTCTTTTCCTTGTAAAATATTTAGTTAATTTTTGTACATTCTATATTTCGGTAATTATATTTGGTTTTTATGGGAAAAGGACAAGGCAAACGAGCGTTCGGGTCACCTGTAGGTAAGTGATCACCGCCGCCCACGAACCCGTGTAACACCAGAGGAGCTACAAGTACGTTGCCGGCCTTTGATTTGTTACAAAATATTCGAAACTAGTAATTTTTATATGTTCACTCTCATAACATTATATGTAAATAAACTAAAATAAAATTGCCTGTTATTGATCATTTGCTAGATTCAAACTATAACTTCTTTAGCTTTGAACATATGTTCAGTAAATGTTATTTTTTATTTTTTTCGGGACAAATTTATTTAATATAAAATTTTCAGGGGGCGGCTATCAGACTATTCTTGGGTGAGCACAGGTCCCGCAAAGGACGCCCTCGCAGCCAACGACATCCTCTCAAGCAGCCATGTTATGAAATATTCTCATATCTATGTTAACACGAAGAGCGATTTAAACTATTTTTAAATATGAAGATAAAACTTAAAAATCATCAAAATTATAATTGCTTGTTATTTCTATCAAACTGACAGAACTCTGTCAGTTATAAATTGAATTTATATTTCTAAACTGAGCACACTTTTGAAATATAAATTTAAAATATTTCATACGACATTCTAAGCAGGATTTTCAGTTTTTGTGTTTATTTTCTAGCGAAGTTGGACCGTAAGTTTTGCTCGTTACCGAGGAAAGATGCTCACTGTGTGATACAGGTATGGCAGTATGTTTTGAAGCTGTTTAGGTGTATATTGTTATATATCTTTAAAAGCGATACAGAAAGTGGAGCATGCTGTATATATAATGTACCTAGATATCGTTTGTATGAGAGCAATCCTCATTCATATACGGTTGAAGCTTGCCACTGCAAACTGCGAGAGCGTTGTAATTTAGTTAAGTTGATTGCATTATTTATGTATTTGACTTCATATTATGAAACAGTAAATGAAGCCGTCAAATTATAATTTACATAAATTTATTGAGATTTAGAGTGAAATTATTGAATATTTTAGGCCAGTCGTAGCATAGAGGCAGTAAGTTCGATTCCCATTCCAGGAAATGTAATATTCAATATTTTCATTTCTACGCTCTGGTGTTGACGCAAAGCGTTGCGTTGATCTTCGCTATTCAACACGCAATGTCTCCAGAATTCGACGGAAAACGGTTAGAGTATATACATTGTATGTATACGTCAAAAGATCCAGTCCGCTCGACGGCCGCAATCCGAGGTTCGAGTCCCGCAGGAGGCGCCTTTACAGTCGTCGACTTCCTTACAGGCAGCCATTTAGTGCTTGCATTTTTTAGTCAGAGTACCCTCTTCCTTACCCAACCGGTGTCGCTGTAAAAGCCAAAAGAGCTAACAGCATTAACCTCATGTTCAAAAAAATTACGTCAAAAGAATGAAGAATATTTTTTTAAATTTACACTATATTCCTCACGCCGCAATACAGGCAGAGGGAACCTAGTGTTAAGACACTCCCCACTTTCTGCCGAATTCCGGAGGAGTTGCTTGTTGATTAACTATGTAAATATACAAATTTGAGAAGGTCCTTTTGTGAACTCGTAGAGTGGAATAAGGATTGACAAGTTTACCAAAGACTTTTTATTATTCTGTTCGATCAGACTTTCAGTTTGAAAAGTACTTTCTGAAGGAAAACAATATAGTAATAATGAAAGACAACAATAAGTATCGTGTAAAATAATCCAAATGTAATTTACTTTTGATAATGATAAATGTATCTATATGACTTTGCCGCGCATATTGAATTTTTATTTAACTATTAATTACAATTGATGGTATTTATAATAAAGAAAAACCAAAAACATTAAATATATTAAACGAAAAATTTTATTTTTTAGTACACAGAATTAAGAATATTATAAAAATTTATAATAGGATGATACTTTAAAGATATCTCGATTAAATTCGAACGACCAAAAAAGAAATAATGTAGAAAATTATTTAAAGAATATTTATTTTATTACTAGCTGCCCGCCAGTGGCTTCGCCCGCTTGAACTACATGATCATTCATTTAATAAACAGAATTGATTGACAGTCATATGCGTTGATGTCAATGACTAATTTAATTTACTCGTTCAGAAACAGCCTTAAGTGTCTAATTATTGATTTGGGTAAGGATTTATAATATTCTTTATAAAATAACTGTAATGATTGCATATTACAAAAAATACCCAAATCGATTCGAATAACCCAATATTGAAATCGAATTAAAAATAATCGAATATCGAATATAAAATATTTAATTGAGAACCTCCTCCTTGTTTTGAAAGTCGGTAAAAAATACAGACATTGATTACAAGCAAATACAGATTTATTATAAGTGTAGATATGGATAGCTTTATATTTGTAAGCAAACTCATGCCTTGAGTTCATTCAGGTTAAATCTTTTTTCCTAATATCTTACTTTAATTTCTAAATGTATTGCTTGAAGTTTGAAATCTATCCTCCAAGAGAAATAAATCTTACTTTTTTAAATATGCAGTCTATTTATTATTAGATTAACACATTTTTTAAAATACCTTTTAATTTTCTGAATTCTCAAAACTTTCTTAAGAAAGACTTCATAAGCTTATCAAGTCAAAAATAAATATACTTGCCATTCGTGGCGCAGGGGCAGAAAGTGTAAACACTACTGGTTGTGGGTTCGATCCCCATCGAGGAAATGAAATATTTATTTCAAATTATATTTCGATTTCTTCGCTCTGGTGTCGAGGCAAAGTGCGGCGGCGAGCGGCGTTGAGTTTCGGCTCGTAAAATGCAATGCCTCCAGAATTGGCGGAAGATGGGGAACGGAGGTATATGGAGGATGTATATGTAGGCGGAGGCTACCTTGCTGAGGGCGGGATACTGCGTGAAGCTGATTTAATGTTATTTTTAAATATACTTAAGATACAGTATTACTTATTTTGTTTTATTAAACAGATATATATATATATATATATATATATATATATATATATATATATATATATATATATATATATATATATATATATATATATATATATATACATATATATAGTTATATTATAATGTGTTTTATTTAACGAAATAAAAATACGTATTTCTTTTTGCGTATTATTTTATTTTACGTATATTCATT
Source organism: Heliconius burneyi (assembly GCA_018247715.1). NCBI lineage: Eukaryota > Metazoa > Arthropoda > Insecta > Lepidoptera > Nymphalidae > Heliconius > Heliconius burneyi. The sequence goes on along the minus strand of DWGR01003044.1, from coordinate 4,986 downwards.
TTTTACTTTTCAGTCAATTTTTTTGTGAAATGTTGTTAAATATATATTTGAAGCAAACTTTAATAAAATAACATTATTATTATTTAATTTGTAACTTATAACTGTTCTTTTTACTGCGATTTATCTAATATGATAAGATTTGGCGTATTTCTTTGTCACAAAGTCGTTTAATTTGTTTTTTAATTGTCAGTCCCTGATAACAAATGGATCAATTCATGTTTTTGTATATACGAGTCGTATATATTTCTTGGGAGCAGGTTGGTATAGTTAAGAACATTCCGCACCTTCTTTTCCTCCCTCTATCAAAATGTAAAGCGCCTTTATTATTTACAAAATTGGTACTGTGATGAAAACGGAAAAATTTATTATTTAGACATAAAATTAATTTATTTTTATTTTTTTAGTTCATTTTATTGACAAATAATAAAAGCTTGTTTTTAATAAAAGATTTTTTTTTAATTTTATTATTATTATTATATTCACAAGTTTCATACTAAGCGGTCGTGAAATGGCGTTTGTATCTTATTCAGCTATCGATCTTTCCATATATTTCTTCCAAAGGTTAATGATTTTTGACGCGTGGCCATGCACACGTTTTGCAGTTTTCTAAAGCAAACAAAGTGCCGTCAAATTGGTTACCTATATTTTATAGAATTTAAAATTTAGAAGGGTTCTCGCACGACGGTGACCAAAATGATGAATTTATTTTAACAAGTTATTCAAATATGAAATAATTAATGTTTTAATTTTTTTCAGCTTCACGCCGTATCTCGCACACAGCAGGGTAGGAGAAGACACTTTGTTCAACACTTTCCGCTGAATTTTTTGAGGTATCGCGCGTTAAGTGGCGGAACTTAACGCCGGACTTTTGTCTTAGTGCCAGAGCGAAAAAATTAAAATATTAAGAAACAATAATTCATTCCCTCGAGTGGGGATCAAAATCACAACCGTCACCTTATAGGCACACCCTAGTGCCACGGCCTGTGGCAATCAGGCCAGGTGCGGCACTGTGAACACGCCTCAAGAATACCTCAAGGATTCTGTGAAAACTCTCGGGAACGGAAATATCTTAACACTAGAATCCCAAGTTCCCTCTTCTTACCCCGCTATGTCCCTGATACAACATTAAGCTTACAAAACTGTATATTGAAGTTCTTTTACCATATTATTATGATTTATCAAAAAAGTAAAAATACGTTATTACTTAAATATTTTGTAGGGAATAATTAATTAGAAGCAAACATGAGAAAAAAAAATGAACGAAAATTAAAAAATATAAATGAAAAAAAATATTTTACAGTACAATATAAATGTCGTTGTTCAGTTATTTATTATGAATTTTGGGAGGCATAAAAACAGAAAGTTCCAGTTCGTTACGCGGCAGACAGTTTGTTTTTAATTTCGGCGAGCTCGACTGTTCGACGGGATTTCATCGGCGATACCTGGGCAACTCCGAAAATTCGCTTCTGACAGCTGACGCAAACAAATTACGATTTTATTACACGAAGATACACATACCATGATATATATATATATATTTTTTATCTAAATAGACAAAATTAAAATATATATTTTCTGTTGGTTTATATGAATGGAGTAATGTAATATTATGTTTTTTTTTCAATTTAAGAATTAATTAGAAATATTTATCCTGATATTGCTTCTCTATTATATAATTAAATATCCACGTTTTTTGATGCTCGTAATTGTTGCGTATTTCTATGAAACCTAGAGAAAAAATCGATTTACAATTTAACCATCAAATAATTATAAAATTAAATAATAATATATAAATATCGGATCTTTGAAATCTAGTAATATCGTGTAATAAAAAGCAGCAGGGTAGGCAGAGGGAACATAGTATTAAGACACTCCGTTCCCCACTTTCTGCCGAATTCTGGAGGCATTGCGTGTTGAGTGGCAGAATTCAACGCCGTCAATCGTGTAATATTTGAAAATATAAACGTTTCTCATTAAGTAATATATCACTGTTATTACATAACTTGTTATTTCTTTGTGCAGTTTTTAATAATGAAATTTTAAACGATTTAAATGATTGAAGTCCTTGACCAAGTAAGACAAAGCTTTGGTTTCTGGGTCGCTAAAAGTTCTCGGAAAAGTGCAATATTAATATAAAGCCTCAGTCTGTGCTGTGACGTAGAGTCCGGGTATGTATATTTAATTATTTCTGCAAAACTTAACGGCGGCAGCTACATTGAATTAGAAGTTCCTCTTTTATAATACACAATAATTATAAATAATAACTAGTAGAGACCGTAGCCTTAGCGTAGGGTTTGGCACTCTGTTCTCTCTGACTACCCCGTAGGGATAAAGCGTGAAGTTAAGTTTTTTAAAATTAGTACACTTACATTGAAACTATTGTAAGATGATAACTGTTTTTTTAATATTACCTCAAATGATATTTAAAGATTGTTTTTCTGGGGTGTCGTCTCGAGCTTTTTCTGAAATTTAAGCTCACCTTAGTCAATTAATCTGATATCTCATTTGGCTTTAATCCCAAATGTTGCCCCCCTTTTAAGGCCCCCCTTTTTAAGATCAAACCACCATGTATAGTTTTCAGATTTTTTCCTGAATTAGTACTACTGTAGATATTATGTTAGCTGACAAATTTCATAATTCCGTACCATACTAATTATAGTACCATACTAATTATATTATAATAAGTACCATATTAATTTCAATTTAATTTTTTTACTGTTTAATTATTTTTTTCACAAACGCGTGTTTTTTTTTGTTTTTTTTTAAAAACTGTTATTTATTAAATAAGTCGATTTCTTATATTTATATTAAGCATACATTTTCTTATTGAAACGAGAATGTAGAGCGATTATAAATCTAATGTGTTCTTTCATATAAGAGTATCGTCATGGCATGTCTCGGCGATAGGCTATTAACTCCGCAAATTCCCTAGTTACGCCTGCAAGTAATTCGCAACTAAGCTGATCTTCTGTCTATATATATATATACTCGTATATATATACATATATTGCTTCACGCTGTATCCGATACATAGCTGGGTAAGAAGAAAGAACAAGAAGAATCTTGTGTTAAAACAATCAGTTCCAACTAAGACACTTCCGTTCCCCACTTTCGACCGAAGTGGTACTCCGCTCCGTCCAGGATTCGGCGGCGGGTGGCGGTCAACCAGAGAACCCACAATCTAACGCTTTTACAGTCACTCCCTTGTGCCCTTGCGTCCCGAATGACCTCAAATATTGTATATATTCAATAAACATTAAACGTACAATATTCAAGATTACATTAGTTGGCGGGCTGCTTCTACATTTAATCCTCAATATAAATATTTTATTTATTACAATTTATTTTGGATTGATTTTAAGCCTTGGCGAGTAAATCGTTAGAGACCTAACACCACCATTTCCACCTCATTAAAACTAGAATATAATATACTAATTTTTAACATCACTTCTTCTGGTATAGTTATAATTAGTTTTATTCATTTCATTCAAAATTTTAATTACTTATATTGAATTCTGTATTCAAGACACATCTTCAATAAGAAAACAAAGTGATGATCAGAATAATCTACAAAGTTTTGTAGTTTTGTCTCACTTGCAGTGTTGGTTTTTAGTTGATTATTAGCAGCTTACAATATGGGGGTCTTCAAAAACAGAGTCAACACGTACTTACAAGGCAAGCGTGCACCACCGTAGATCGCATCAACGCTCACCAGACTTGATGCGGTCAAACGTCAATATATAAAAAAAGCTTCCCGTATTTTACGGTATATAAGTAGAAAATATATAGTGTCAAGACACCATTCGATTTTTGGACCTGCGGTTCACTTCACTTCGCACGCACGCTGAGTGATCTCTGTAAAGAGACCTGACAGCCTGCAGCAAGGGTCTGTTCACATTGTAAAGCTTCTCACAGCTCTGACCAACGCCTTTGCCCAAGTAACCAACCAAATCTATGAATCAATCCATCAATCGATCCACACACGCTCTTTATAAGAGTATTAATTTAATTGTCTTCAATAGGTACTTACGAATAGCTCTAATTTTGTCTTTGTCGAATACAGATAGTCGTGTGCATTTGTAGTCCAGTTACTAGGCGGGTTCTTGAGAATATTGGGCAGTCGATGAAAATATGGTATATGATTTCCTTCTCTTGAAGGTCATACTCGCATTGAGTTAGAACATTGAGTGCCACCACTCAACACACTATGTCTTGAAAATTAAACGCATAAAGGAGACCGTAGTGCCTTAACATTAGGTTTATACGAAACCTCATCAGAGGTTCACACGGAACCTCATTAGGTTCACAAGGAACAGGGTTCACACGGTGTTATATGCGGGATAAAGAGTGAAGCTAAAATAAAGCAGCCCATTACGTTTTATTATCTGCATGATATTTTTTTGGACAAAAAATAAACAAAATAACATAAAAATGATTAAACATAACTTTAATAAGGAAATAATTGCATTATTTACTACAATTTTAATGCATTTTAGTTAACTAACGGATAATTTTCTGGCAGGTTCCTTGTAACTTCAGATAGCAAATCCTTATACGTGCGTTCCATTATATTTTTGACGCGATCTATGAGTTCAGGCAAGTCATCCAGCGTCAAACCTTCAGTCGGTATTGGATCCAAGCACTGTACTATAATATGGCCTATAAAAAGAAAACAAATGTTTTCCTTAGCATCTAGTGTGTTATATATAATTACTTTTAATAATAATAAAGTTACAAATATTCATAATTGATTATGTAGATTACCGTTGCTGATTTTTCTTTCTTTCTTATTTATAAAGTAGTATGGCGAGAAAACAACTGGTATAATTGGTACTTGTGAAGATATTGCAGTGATGAATGCGCCCTTTTTAAATGGCAACATTTTTGTAACATCGCTATTTCTTGTTCCTTCGGGATAAATCCATATTTTGGTCTGCAATAAATTATTTTAATTAAAAAAAATCAGCTTCATGCTGTATCCCGCAC
>DWGR01003043.1:0-12717 GCA_018247715.1 Heliconius burneyi | reverse complement strand
GTTATGCAAAAGCAATTTCTTGTCGCAATATGACACATTATACAAGTATTAAGATCCTTGTTCTATTTTGGTTACATGAAGGATATCCTTTATGTATGACAGTGTTAGCCAGAATCTGCTAAATATTATCCATATACATATTATTATCGTAAACATTGTTGTCTAAATCGATTACAATACTTGGAATAATATTATCATGTTTATATTTAATGAAGACAGTATCTGTGATATGATTTTTATCTATGTCATATCATAACACCCAAATTAACTTATTCTACATATTTAGTTATTATTCCGCTATCTTATTAATGTATTAAAATCCATTTCTAAATAAATTGTTACTTGAGAATATCGTTGTAAATCTTATGAGATTTATATACTCGTATGTATAAAGAAAAGTAGAAAAAGGAACGATTATTTAATTAGAGGCATACCTACATATATATGTAAATAATCGTTCCTTTTTATGCATTGACGCAGAATGTTCATATGTGTTCATCACTACGAAAGTAGTCCAACAAGGCTGTACACTCTCACCTCACCTGTTCTATTTTACGGCGAATATATAATTGGCAAAAAAATAATAAGTGCGAGGGCAGTCTTCCATTGGTGGAAGCGTATAAGTTATATCAGCTATGCTAGCCATACGCATAAGATTTGCTGACTCTTCAACAGAAGTTAGAGAAAGAGAATTTGAAACTAGGCTATCAAAAGAGACAAAATAAAATTTACGATAGTAGACTGACTGATACCAGCACAGAAATTGACGTTGCCCAAATATTGATTGCACAGCAACGTTGTGGACGAGGTAGTGATCCCAGCAAAGTAGTTTGGGGATAATTGTAATTGTAGTTTTTGAGTAAATGGTCCAAATGTGTCTCATAGATTTAAACTGTGTAACGTTTTGACATTCACACGTACAGATTGAACTTTGACTTCCCTAAACAAGCGCGTCCGGACCAAACAGAAAATTTCGCAAAACTTTTTCGCAATATAGCTTCGCTCACCCGCTGTGCACAGCATGTGGCGGATCCTACTACATCTAGGCTCCCAAATATGCAGCGATGGCAATTGTGTACCAGAAATAAAGAGACATATTGCAATGGAAACATGGCCCATCAAAGCGAGAGAGAATAATAGAATTGTTGTATTCGAAACGTGGTGTTGGAGGCTGATGGTTAGGTTTTATGGATGGTATGGTTAGGTCTTCGCACAGCTAAAAGAGCGAAATTTTTCTGTCGGCAGCCTTGCTGCATGATTTCAATTTTTTATGAAAATTGGAGGCGTTCGTAAGAATTTTCCATACAAACTATTTTATCCCTTTAGGGTTACAATTTTTACAAATTCTTTCTTAGTGGGTCCAGGTCCAGATTACGAAAATAAACATCTCTTCGAATTTCACGTTTCTACCATCAGCGGTTACGGCTGTGCCTGCGACTGATCTCAGTCAGTGGGAACATTTCCTGTTACATATAAATCAAAATCAAATCAGTTTCACGCTGTATACTGCACACACCAGGGTAGGCAGAAGGAACCTAGTATTACGACATCCATTTTCTGTCCGTTCCCCATTTTCTGTCAAATTCTAGAGGCATTGCGTGTTGAGTAGCAGAACTCAACGCAGCACTTTAATCATGACACCAAAACGAAGAAATATAAATATAAACGTAAATATAAATATTTCACTTCCTCCAGTGAGGATCGAACCCACAACCGTCGCGTTACGCCGCTGCGCCACGACAGCCTACGTTGTGTGAAGTCTTTTTATATATACAGATTATAAAAAATACTTTAATATAATCTCAAGAAATGAATATAAAAATATCATATATATTTTCAGAATGTTGATGTGATCTTTACAAACCAATCTACGAAAAGCTTAAGGCCTACTTATAATATAAGAAGCTTAAAATTATTTCTGACGCATTCACTCAGCAGCGCTATTCTCACGTGTTCTGGATTTGTATTTAATATTTGCTCGCTTGAACAAAGCTTATAACTAAATATAAGTTTTACAGTTAATATATATATTTTTAAAATATAATATAGTTAAATAAAAAATTTAACGTTTTAACTCTTAGAAAAGAAAAATACTTTTTAGAAAACGTATAATAATCGACTTTAAGCGTGAACGTTGTCGATTTGATTCCCATCAGTGAAATAATTTATTTTATATTTCCATTTCCTAGTACAAATTGTAAAAGTTTTTGTGGTTTGACTTCATAATTACACACGATAGGGGCAACTAACGCTAGTCACTTTCAAGTAGTATTTGGCAAAGAGCCCGAACATGATAGCTAAATTGTTTCATCATGAGTATAAAGATATTTTTGTGCCAAATTTGGACCCACAAGTTTTTAACTTAGTGAAAAATATATGACGCTTTTTTCCTTCATTTCTTATTTTTGACTCAATTTTCGAGACATTGCGCATAAGCGGCAGATTTGAAAGGTAAGATCCATTGAATGTAAATAATTTAAATATATTCCTGCGAATGAAAATCAATTTAACAACCATCTCGTATACAATCAGACGCTGTTTCATTGTGCCACGAGGATATCTATTGTTCAGATAAACTTGTTTCCAAATCCTATGCATTGGATGTCTAAAACGGACGGCGGCTAATTGATTTGTAGAGCTTCCACGCGGTTCCAGTTTTTTTGTTGGTTTCGCTCAACCATCTGCTTCAACCGCGCTGTACGGTTCACCATGAAATACGAATTTCTAACTCAATTTCCTTGTTCATCTGCATATTGTGCCTGAATTAGAAATATTCCATGCTTCGGCGCTGAAAGCTCTATTGCCTACTGAATACGTAAGTTAACAATTAAACTGGTTGTCTGTAAGGTCGGATACGGATAATAATTTTACGTGATAACGTCATAAGTAAACAATGATTATAAATTGCATAATAAGAGTATGCTTTATATGGATAATGTATTGACTAGATTAAATTATTAAATAGTCTGTATTTTTTAAAAGATACGACGAATGAACAATTATTTGCACTTGTTAGTTCAAATATCTTTTGATTTAAATTAAACGTTTTAGTATGTTAAATACAAGTAACAATGTTATCCATAATTTATTTATAATATATTATAAACATGTTATTTATAAAATATTATATACAGGTTTCGTTTTCATTTTTAGTTCATTCATTAACTGTTTCACGCAGATATCTAACATATTATATAATATGGACTAAATTGAACTATATAACTTATTAAGTTTTGTTTCTTTATTATTGGTCCTTCGAGCGTGTCAGTTGAGCACAATACACTTCACCAATGTCACGTTGTATGAAGTAAGCAAGACGGAGATTGAATGATGTAAAAGAGATAATTTTACATATAATAAATGATTATAACAAAACAATATAAGATGTGAGTGTAAGTATTTCTAAGCAATAGCCCTGTAAATAATAGCTTATTCTCAAATATACCTACAGACATCGTATTTCTCATCTACAAAATTATATTAAATTTCAAAATTTAATAAATATTGAGCTTATATTTTCTGCAGCAGGCGATACTTCGAATTACATCGTATAAGCTTAAAACTTATTTAAGTATAAAGTGACCGTTTAGAACTGTTGGCTCTAATCCAAGTAACATCAATTAAAACTATCAATACTTGAAGAATTATGGTAGTTGGTGATTGGAAATGTTAGTGCACTTTTTATATTTTTTATATTTTAGTGCAGATATTTTATAGATATAATATAGTTGACCATCGTGGCGCAGTGGGACAGCATCTGGCTGCAAGCGCAACGGTTTTGGGTTCCATCTATTTTGTTTACTGTCTCCGGTACAAAATACGACTGTTAAAGTTGCAAATCAAGGCCGCGCTTTATTATGTGCGTAACGCAAGAATCGAATCAAAAATTGGGCCGAACGTGGGAAACGGAGTATCTGTATAAGATGCTCACTCTGTCTTCCCTGCTATATGACTTTTTTTAAAAACTTCTTTCTACAAGAAACTTTTAAGAAACTAAAATCAAAATTACAAGGCTATTTATTTACGTGAGTTGTCAAAATCTTAATAGGAAACTTTAGTATTTTTGTAGAAAAAAAATTTACTTAATACTCAAATATTTAATACGAATTTGTATAAATATTAAAATATATATTAAAATATTTAATATAAAATTGTATTTCAAATAGGAATTTGGCTATAAGCACTTACATATACCCTAATACACCTATGTGCTTGAAATTTTATTTCTCATGATTGAAATAATACATTTTATACTGCTACATCATTCTTATTCGAAATTGTATTGGGAAATCAAACAAAGATAATCATGCTGTATAGTAAAGATTCATGGAAGAAAACAAGTCATAAGAAATGTACGCGGATATTAGTAGGTATAATGATGAAATATATTAATTGGAGTAGTTTTAATTTATTTGAACTATCAATCGTCTTTCCTAAAATATTCCTTAAGAGTAAAGTACGCGTGTTATTATGTTTTTACATATTACATAATGTTTATGTTTTTAGCACAACCGTTGCATTTAGTCATACGCTGCACACAGCCACTGTGCCACGACGGTCGTATCCATTAATATAAATAAAAAATGTCTGTCTGTGATTTCAAAATAACCGTGTTTCTTAAAGTTTTAATCATATAGATTATTTACACGATATTAAACATACATTTTTATGGGACTTTTACTGAAATATAGAGGGATTTATGGAGTTACTTCTTATTCCAGGACAGACGGGGGTCAGTGTTTACGGTTTGTTAAGTACGTACAGTAGTTCAGGGGCCGCTAGTACTTTATAATATTTAAATGATTTGTATTTGATTTTTAATACTTCCTACTCTTATATTTTTCTAATAATATCATGAGTTTTGGCCATACCTTAACTTTCTTTTTTAAGTTCTACATTGTATTCTGCACATAATAGAGTAGACAGGGACAACCCAGTGTCATTACTCTCAGTTATTTGCTTTCTTTCTAAATTCATACATTATTTATAATTTGAAGGATCTAAACGCCGCACTTTGCCAGCCAGAGTGGAGAAATTAAAATGATTATTTTGCCTGCGTGGGGGTTAAATCCACAACCTTCGCGCTTATAATCTAACACTGTCCCAATACGTCACTTGATCATTTTATCAACTTCTGAGCTATCTGATCCTACTACGTCTGGATATCGTTTTAAAGTTAATATATATTTTTCATTAAAATATTCTTTTAAGTTAAAAGTAGTTGCATGTACCAATATTTTCTAATAAAAAAAGGGATTTCTTTAACCCAACTTTTATTCTGGCGCTCTAATCGCTAGTCTTTCTCGCTTCTCGCTTTTTTGCAGCGTCACGTCTTTAAAAATGGCGGTCCTTAAGGAGCCACTTCAATTTAAAGTCAAACGGATGCTTTGTAAAAAGTGAACAAGTAAAAATAAACCGAGACCACAAGGGCAAATTTCACTGAACATTATGGCACGATTTTTGTTGAACAACATATATTATTATATTTCGAGTATACTTATACTGTAGATGCTCAAAATAAAATATTTCGTTAGATTGTGTAATCATTTTATTGTCTAGTTTACAGTTGTATACCGTACATGACAGGGTAGGCAAAGAGAACTTAGAGTTAAGACACTCTGTTACCTATTAGACATTTTTCACCGAATTCCTGATGCATATTGAATGTCGGAAGTCAACGCGCTTTGCCTTGCAATTAAATGTTTAATTACCCCGAGTAGGAATAGAACCCATAACCGTCACGCTTCTATATGCCACTCGGCGTCACTGCTCCACGACGGCCTCTATGTAGTTACCATTCTAATATTGAAATATTAAATATCTAATTTGAAAAACATTTTGAAAATTATGGACGTGATTCCCATGCTATCTCGGATATAAGAGGGTAGACATCGGGAATCTAGTGTCTAGACACTCCGTTCCCCAGTTTCCACTCAATCATTCTTCATTTGGGTAATAAGTCACTGTGCGGTTAGTTTCTAATTATTTTGTAGGTCAGCTGGTGCTGATTAAGTTTATGCTCGTACATGAACAGGTTGGCTTTTACGGACTGCCACAATGTTCGTTCGTGTCGGGAAAACGAGAGTATTAATTAACTTCAAAAAATGTTTTCTCAGCAAAGAAAAGGAATTTGCACGAAAATAGCAAAGTTAATTTTATTTGAGACATTTATGTGATGTTTCTTCGAGAGTTTTATAAATAGAACATTTTAAATCTAACCGAGTTAATTTATACTTATAATGAATGTATAGAAAAGTCGCTTCTGTACATTGAAAATATTAAAAAACATAATTAGCCAAAGTGTTAAACGATAACTAACAGAATCTATTTCTAGCATTTTTGGAATTTTTGTTTGTTTGTCTGTTTGTGTGAACACGTATTACATAAAAAGTACACAATAAGCTTAAGCAACTTTTATAGAAAAAAATTGCAAGTAACTCAAAGGTTTTAGTTTTTATTTCATTGTAATCGCTGCACTCTATCGAAAGATATACGTATTTAACGTTTTCAAGATCTTTATATTTAAGAAAAAATGATTGTTATTCAGCTCAGTCTGCGGTACAAAGTTCGCCGGGTCAGCTAGTATTTAATATTTTAATATAGATAGCGAATTTATATGGATATGATATAAAAAAGAGTCGTTTTATAATTATTTTAGCGGAAACTAAGCGTGTAGGCAGCAAATCTACTTTGTTCCCATAATATATATATCGCGATTTCTATTTATATAAATAAGTAAACCGCGACCATAATTTCGCAACAATACCTTACTAGAGTGAAAGGAAAACGAAATGGTTTCTCGCTTAGTCCACGCCGCCTTCCGCCAGAGGAATTAGACGTAAAGGTCAAAAGGATATATGGACTACCTCCTTTGGTTCTTCCGTTCAAGCGCGTGATTCGTGGTCACTATTGTGAGATAACACAATTGTACGAGTACAATGTACTTGCTTGAATAATTTCATAACTACTTGTTAATATGTCGCTAGGTGAATGTGTGTGACAGTCGTAAATTCATAATATATATTTAAATATGTTCGTTTTATAGAAGAAATAAATTGAAGAGAATATTCTTATTTTTTTTAGTCTGTTGTAGGTAGAGGGAACCTAATGCTAAGATACTCCGTTCCCCATTTTCCTCCGAATTATAGAGGCACTGCGTGTTTAGTAGCGAAATATTTAAGTGTCCTTAAGTGGCAACCAAACCCACAACCTGTCGGGTTTACAGTCACATGCTTGTGCCTCTCCGATACCATTGGCATCTGAAGTTCTTAATATGTTTGTATAGGTAATTTGTTAAACATTGTACTTACATATAAACATTGTGTTGTAGTTACAGTAGTTCCGTGTCAATAAATGACAATAACAGTAACATGTCTTATTACTCACTTAATATTATATATTGTGTATATAACCCGGCGTCTGTCGCTACCAGGTAAAAATTACCACAGAGATAATAAAAACATATAAATCATATTTTCTACATAATTAAGAGACTTGCTGCTATGGGTATCTTCCCACGTTGCTGGCAGTTGGCGCCATGCCCTTGGATGCAATGGACCTGTGAAGTACGAATGGGTGAAAATTACTCGGAATTGCCTAGCGACAAACTCTGGGGTAATTATAGTCGTTTCTTAATATATAACTTGTTCTGAATTTATAACATAGAATAGATATTTAATAAATAATTGGCCTAATGTTAAAAAATGCTAAAAAGCTTTATAGACTGCAGGGTAAGTACCTAAAGATAAGGTAAGATTGAAAAAGCTTGCCATATTTTTCGCTCAATTTGCGTTGAGAGGAATTGAACTAAACTTACCAAAGCAGGTAAATGAAAATAATTTAAATATAATAAATCTCCCGATGATGAGGACCGACTCATCACCAACGCGTTTACAGTCAGGGGGTCATTGTGCCACAACGGTGTCAATTAAAATTAACTTTCGGCCTTCATTTAGAATCGATGATGCAAAACACCTTATTATTATTTATAGAAAATTTGGACTTACCAAGAAATTATCTTGAAATATTTTTAGGATTACGTTTGAAATGTTTATATTTTTTTATTAAATCAAGGTTAAAGAATTCCTTGACTAATTCACGTTAGCGAATTAAGAACCTCTGATTCATTATCCGGTTCATAGAAAGCTGTCAGTAGGTACTAGTCCGTAAAGGTCATTCAATTTTGTACGACAATATATTGTTTAAAATTGAATAGCTCAATGAAATTATTGATAACTTTTAATGTTACGTCGTTAAGTAAGTACAAACATTTGTGAAATCATGGTATGATTAAAGCTTACTTTAACATATGTTGCATATTATGATGAAATTGTGCAGAACAAATTTTGAAATATTGTATGCTAGTAATTAATAGTTGCACAATGTTAAAATAGTTTTTTCAGCTTCACACTGTATCCCGCTGTGTCTGTATATAGCAGGGTAGGCAGAGGGAACCTAATGCTAATACACTCCGTTTCCTCTTTCTGCCAAAATTTCGAGGCATTGCGTGTTGAGTGGTGTAACACAACGCCACGCTTTGCCTTGTTACCAGAACAAAAAAATTAAAATATTATTAAAAAATAATTAATTCTCCTGAGTGGGAATTGAACCCACAACCGTCACGTTTGCACTCACACGTTATGCCACTAGGCCACGACGTTCTCAAAAATACTTATTTTATAGAAATTATTAGTTTTTGGTTAATACGAGTATATTTATCACAGTTTTTACAAAATATACGAGTAAACCTAAACGTTTTAGTGGATTAACAATTGTTTTTTAAAGTGATAGAAATATATATATCATTACTAAAATTTTTAGTACTGTGTTTACTATTTAAAGTACTGTGTTAAGTTTTGATATTTAACCCGGTAATGTGATCTGATCATCATGCAGAGTTACAAGCCTTTCAGGATTCGATGATTCAATAATACCTGGAAAAGTCTATTGGAATTACGAATATTATGTATTTGAATTTGAATTTTATATGATCTCTACAAGTAAACCTTAGATTTACTCGTAGTACAGTATATGGGAAATACCAAATATTAACGAGATTACTTTTATCATTGAAATAATGAAGGCAATTTCTCAAATGCCCGCATTCACACGTTAAAAATAAACTCAAATGACTATCGCAACTGCAAAATTTATATACATGAGACTAGTACTCGAGGAAACTATATTTTCATTTTTAGCTCTGGTGTCGAGGAAAAGCGCGATCTCAGCGAAAAGTGGGCGATGATAGTATTTTAATTGACGCATTGAAAATGGAGTGTTTTAATACTAGGCTCCCTCTACCTACTCAGCTATGCGGGACATATGCATGAAGCAAAAAAAATGTGCATATATACATATGTTACATGTACTGATCTTGGGTGAATACGCTGGTTTCAAAGGACACATCTACATAATTTACATAAATAAAAAGGAATTTTAATGTGGCTGTTAACGAACACACATACATACTATTTACTACTTTGTATGAAGTATAACAAAACACGTTGTTTAAGAGTCCTAAGTAATCTACCCACATTTGTTAAAACATTTTTTAAATAATTTACTTTCATACAGAAATGTTGAAATCCATATTATTCGTTCGACTTGACTTCAAATGGGTTAACAATAAGATTAAAACAAACGAATAGCCGGAACACAATAAAACCTAGTAAAAGACACCATAATGTGTAGTTCCGTACTGACATGACTAACATTTTATTTATCGTTTTAGAAAATCAATGTTTAACTCAGTTTTAGTAAATTTATTTAAATGAATCATTATTTCTTCTACATTTTCTTGAAATTTCAATTATTTGGTATGTAAAGTCAGACTACAATTGTACTAAAATTTATATAGGAACATAGTCCAAAAATAAAATAAAAATCTTAATATAACGTTGGTATTTAAATTTAAATATGTGCACTTACATTTCATTTACCTTCTTTTAATAACTTACTTTTTATTTGTACTTTAAAAATAACCGTTTTTTATTTTATCGTTTAATACTGATTATTATTAAGAAAGTAAGTTTGTAAATTATAAAAATATTATCTCAAATTTTCTTTCTTAATTAAATGTTATATGTGTAACTAAATTAGTTAAAATTAGCTCCCAATATTCTGTAGCTCATAAAATCTTCTAAGAAATTCACCATAAAAATCACATTACAAAATTATTTAGATCGTAACTTGTTATTTTCTTCTTTTGTATAAATAATATTTATAAAAATATATTTAACAATATAGGTAAATTCCCTAAGAAAACGGGTTTTCACATCCTATGGTGGAAAGTTCGGAATATTATTACATCATATTATAACGGATAAAGCGTATTATAGTAATTATTATATAAATTTATTAAATATCGTTATGACCTTACATAATATATACATGACGTATGTGTGTTCTTAAAGCAATTAGTTATAGTACTTTTATACAGTACCTAATAACCAGTTTGATGGGCTTACCCGGACCAAATGTAATTCTCATAAATATACTCGTATGTATATACAAAGTATCTGTAACGTTAATTTTCCATTATTCAACTCTGGCCTTCTTTCTTAGTCTTCTTAATTTTCATTTTTGGTATTTACGCAGCCTCGCTAGGTATATCATCCCAATTATTTTCTTTCTACTTACAGCAAGTTTGAAAGAGAAACACTGCGCTTTGCCTTATTACCAGAGTGACGAAATTAAAACAATTCATTCCTTAGAGTGGGAATTGAATCTACAATTGTCGCATTTACAGTGCTGCTGCGCCATGACTACCTCAATGCTATTCTATTTCTTTTACGATAACGTAAAGATATACACATTTGAATATGACCATTTCGGATTTGAACGACTATGATGAAATTAAAATAGCATAACTACTGCTTAAAATAATTTTCTAATATTCTAACGAATTACTAAAATTCTAACTCATTTGTAAAAGTATACCACAGTGTATTTACTGATCACAACCTTGTCATCAATGTTAATTTAAACCTGAGACATTACGAATAACACAAGAGCCAAGCGAAGGTAAATTATTGTGGAATGGCTCACATGTTACTAGCGGCCACGTCATAGGTAGAGACCGAGGCTATTCATATTTAAGCGAAGTAAATAAAGGAAAGCGACATTTGACGATCGATCCTATAGATAATATAACGTAAAAATGTTACTTTTAGTGATCATTGTTGTCAATCTAATTGTACAGGGCTGTACTAAACAAGTATACTACCCCGATTACCCTTTACCGCACGCTATTGTGTTCGACGGACCAACAAATTATAATGAAAGTAGATACAGAAGCGAAGAAGCTAACGAAATTGATGATTTTGAACTGGATGTAAGATTTGGTCGAGAAGACAACTGCCCACAAGGCTACCATAAAGAAGGGGATGTGTGCTTCCCAAATGATTAACCGTCAAAAATGTTGTTCCAGTGCAAGTGTTGTGACAATAATGTGTTAGAAATTGTAGGAAATATATTTATATATATTTTTAAGTGCTTATAAAAACAACGTTACATGTAAGCACATAAATAGGTTTATATTTATTCGTGATACGACAGCAAATAAAAGTAAAAGGTGTGTGTGGCGTATGATAAATTATTTACAATGTTGAACTCATGTGTACTTGAGCTCTGACGAAATACTGTGCTAAGTATACGTACTTATATTCCAGGCCAATCGTGGCGTAGGAGCGTGCGACTGTAAACGGGATAGGTTATGGGTTCGATACCCACTAGAGGATATAAAATATTTAATATTTGGTAACAAGGCAAAGCACTGCGTTGAGTTCCGCCACTCAATACGCAACGTCTCCATATTTCAGCGGAAAGTGGTTAACGGAAGTTTCTTAGTGGGAACAGAGTGTCTTACCACTAGGTTTCCAGGTTCCCTTTGCCTACACTGCTATGTGCAGAATACAGTTTGAAGTTAATATAAAAAATACCTCATGTGTACTGGAGCTCTGAAGAAATACTATGCTAAGTATGCTTCCCTATATTTGTATTTAGTTTTTGAATCCTATTTTTCAGCGAACTTTTATTGATCTAAGAATATGCCGAAAGAAATGGTAAATATAGCTATAATGTATATACGATATTATTACTTAATAAATATAAATATTTTAATATTAATTTATATAGACATGTGATATTGACTTATACTCGAAAAGAAAATAAAATTTTAAGAGAAGCAGATGCAGATTATTTATTTTACTGTTCACCTCTGCGCTAGTGTACCCCAGTATCTGCTTGAACCATTTGATCACATACAACGTAGAACCGTTCGAATCATTCGACCTATAATCTGCAAAAGGTTTTACACTTTGGCTTGCGTAGAGACGTGTCCTCACTGTACGTTCTCGGGGAACCCTTTGACCGAATGAACATGCCGCCGAAAGTTTTAGCCGTACAGTAGTATGTTATAGACTTGAATATCATCCTCACCACCTGGATACGTGACACTCTACTACACTACTGTGTGGTTAGGTAGAAACTACTTTCCACTCGCCACACAACTGTGGAATGGCCTAAATATTTCCATGTCAATACGACATGGGTACCTTCAAAAAGTGCATCTATCTCCACCTTAGGCAGAGTGAACTTAAATACAATAAAATTTTATTTGTTTATTTTTTAATTTCCTTTTACTTCTAAATATATATTTTTTTATTAAAATTATAAATTGTACAAAAACCACGTATACCTAAGCAGAAAAAACTTTGC
>DWGR01003042.1:0-12717 GCA_018247715.1 Heliconius burneyi | reverse complement strand
TCGTGTATTATGGTGTATACACTGCCTGCTGATATCGTTAGGATATCAGCTATCTCGAGCAACTTCACTGCGCACATAATAATTTTCAGTGTTTTTTCAACGTTTTCCGGAATAACAGCGTCATTTGACCGTCCAGTAGATGGAATGTCATCGGTGTCTGTACGGCCACGTTTGAATTCGGCATACCAATAACAAATGGTTCTTTTTGACGGAGCAGAGTCCGAATAATGTTTTTCAAGCCATTCCTGGCATTGAACCCTATTTTTTTTCATTAAAAAGCAATGAAAAATCAACACACGAAATTGCTTTGAATTAATTTTTTTGCAAACTCAAAAGTAGCGTCACTTAAAGCACTGTAACTTGTAAACTTAAAATGGTCGGATTGACATATAATTTTGACAGTTAACCTAAAAAAGTTCACACTTTCGAAAAAAAATATTGATTTGGTATTTAGAGGAACTATCTGTGTTAGTCACACACATTATTGAACGATGTAATATTTTAGGTACATATATACCTAAAAATGAGAATATAATAAATAAAAATGGTTATAGTATAAAATATTTATTATAAAATGGATATGAATAATATATGAAAAAGGTAATTTCCACCGATACATGTCATTCTCTAGAGTATTGGTTTTGCATGAGGGTTTACGATGTGGCGTCCTCACGCGATTTATAACACGAACGTCGCTGTATACGATCGGTAGGTATGCCAATCATGTGATGCTCTTAATTTTTTTTAAAGTAGGTAGAGGTATAGTCATATCACAGCTTCACATATAACAGGGAAGGTAGAGGGAACCTAATGTTAAGGTACTCCAAATTTCTGCAGAGTAGACTTTTAAATGATTAACAAAACATTATTTTTTCCACTTTATTTAAATAAGTATATGTAGATCAAATATTATTATTTAATGGTATTCCTACCATTGTACTATGGTACTCAGAGCTATAATGTATTTAAATCCCATCAAAAATATAAATGTAAAATAAGAGCCAAGTTAAGTAATGCGTCGTTATCGACTACATCGATAAAATAACCTATATGGGTGCCGAGTTCTGTGTTCACTCGTATGAGTGTATCCTACAACAGCGTCCAAATATGAACGTGGCAGTCGTGGGTTTGATTTTCACTAAGGGAACGAAACCCACAATTGTCATTATTTTAACTTTTCTCCCTCTTGTAATGACACAAAGAGCAACGTTTATTTCCACTAATCAACACGCTATATTTCGAAAATTAAGCGGAAAATGGCAGTGGAGTTAAATATTAAAAAACCCTAAACCAAGAAGATATTTTATCAAAATAAAATTTAGCTTCACGCTGTATCCTGCACACAGCAGGGTAGGCAAAGGAAACCTAGTGCTAAGACACTCCGTTCCCCACATTCTGCCGTATTCTGGAGGCATAGCGTGTTGAGTGGCAGAACTCAACTCCACACTTTTGCCTCGATGGCAGAGCGAAGATATTTTATCCGTAAATATAAATAATCCCTCAATTTAAATTTGAACCTGTAACTATTATATTCGATTATCATAATTACAGAGATACGTCAAGATGATGTTGAATTTACATAAAAGCAAAAATAGATTAAACTTACAATGAATCTTTCGACTAAAGCTATAATCTTTGCCGTGGAAGCGTTTAACTCAGGAAGTCGAACTACCTTAGTCTATTGCATCTTGAAATACTACCGCAAATAGCTGCAGTACACACTGCATTTCGGAATAATAGAAATACATAAATATCTATATTTAAAAATGTTAAATGGCTAAGAAAGAAAATTCGGAAAGTGGGGAACGGAGTGTCTTAACATTAGGTTCCCTCTGCCTACGCTGATGTGTGCGGGATAAAGCGTGAAGCTGATTTATTTTGTTATTTAAATGGCTAAATTATTTAATTTTTTCACATTATTGCTTTACCATTTTTGCAAGTCTACTACCGTGTTGGCAGTGCCACCACTCTCATTGGAGAACAGGGTGTCTTGATATTAGTATCTCTTGTGAAGCGTGAAGCCAATTTGAAAATTGGTAAAATACCATCTAGATGCAAATAACAGCAAAATGATATGTATAAAATATCCACTTATATTATATTCTATCTTCTCCTTATTTTACATTTAAAAAGAAGTAGCTTAATGCTTTTACTCTTATAGCTGGGTAGACAGCGGGAACCTAGAGTTAAGGTTTTAGAATTCCCACCTACCATCTAATTTTTTTTTGAAATTATACTATTTTATATACTTTAGTTTAACATATTAAATAACAAGTTAAATAACAAGTTAAATAAGATGTTACATCTTATTTAACTTGTTATTTAACTTTGTTAGTGTATCTATCTGATGTTTTAAATCTGACAAGCTCAACTAGATCTTATTTCCGGTGTTCGACTGAGCTAAACTTAGAGTATGACTAGAATTTTAATGACAATAAAACTATATACAATATAATCAAGAAATAACAATCAGTTTCACGATGTATCACAGGGTAGACACAGGGAACCTAGCTTTAAGACACTCGCCACGCCTCGACACCAAAGCAAAAAGAAGAAAATATACATTTAAATAAACGTCGAGCGGGGATCGAACCCACAACCAGTCACTTTTACAGCTACAAACATGTGCCCCTGCGCTACGACTGACCTAAATTAAACAATCATTATTGATTAATTTTTGCACAATCTAACTGATATGAGTATCAAGGGAAAGAGATTGATTTGTAGAATACAATACACCATCGAAAATTAAATGAAACATCTGAAAATATTTTTTTTAATATTACTTAAATGACTTCTGTAACTAACCGACTTCTAGAAAAGGAGGAGGTTTTTTTTTTATAATTGTTACCTCAAAATTTTGACGGGGAGAACTGATTTTGTATGATTCTTTTTTATTTTGAAACTGTTTCTTGCCGTGTGATGTGACAATGAGCGCGATAAAATGGCAATTTTTTTTACAAAAGATGCATTTCGAGGGTATTTTGGTGAGATTTCGTTATGTTCTGATAATGGGATCCGGCTGAAGTCTGATTTTATTAGAAATTATAATTATTTTGATATCCGTATGTAAGCCAAATTAAACTTACATCGAGGCAAAGCTGTTCAACTTGCGACAACCAGCAGTTAGCTCCCCCACTAATTTATACACCACTACGTCTGTTGGTCTGAATTGCATTTACATTTTGTCCAAATAGTACTGGAATAAAGTTTTACATTGTATAAAAACCTCATATTATCTGAGATTTTTATTTCAGATTCACGTCGTATCCTGCACACAGCAAGGTGACTAGAGGAGACCTAGTGTTAAGACACTCCGTTCCTCATTTTCATCTAAACTCTGGAGGCATTGCGTGTGAAGTGGCAGAACTCAATGTTACGCTTTGCCTTGACATTAGAGCGAATAAATGAAAATATCAATTTAAATAAATATTTAATTTAATCGAGCAGGGATCGAACCCGCAACCAGTCGCTTTTACTGTCACACCCTGCGCCACAACTGGCCTCTTAACTTTATAACGTTAAATTGATATTTAAATAAAAAAAAATTTTGAAATATTTTTTCTATTTTATATTTTTAGCTTCATGCTATATATCGCAATAATATGGTAAGCTGTAGGAACATAGTGTTAAAACACTCTGTTGCCCACGTACTGCCATATTTTTGAGACATTGCGTGTTAAGTAGCAGAACTCAACGCATTTATGTTTTGTAAGTAGATATCATATTTAAGAAGGATTTATTCCAAATATCTTTATTTATATTTTATGTTTGAAATGGGCTTGAAATCATTTCGGCATTTTGTCAAAATTATAATTTTTGTGTGATTGAGGAACAGAGCTTGTAACGATTGTGTTAATTTTTGCTATAGCAAGACAATCGCTCAATATGTAATGGCTACATCTCAGGCAGAAATCCGAAGAACGGATAGTCTGGACACTAGATCCTCTCAAACTTGCCTGGTATACACGATAAAGCATAAAAAGATGATTATGAGAATTAGGTGTTGAGTCTATCTCGCAACAAATATGAAGGATAAGAAAGATAAACAAACTTTTCCACGTACGAAATCTACCAGCTTTAGTTCCAGTAAAATTATATTTGATACATATTCATTTAAGCCTATTATAATATCTACGAGTATATCTCTTATATCTCTTACAGAAATAAATATCTTGTAAGTATTATTAAACTGTTAATATTTTTTTAATCTTCATATCTATTTGAGGCCGTCGTGGTGCAACGACACATCATCTAGCATACTGACATGACGGTCGTGGAATCGATCTCTAGTTGGTGGAATAAATTTATTTTCATGATCCCGGTTTGATAAGGCGTGTGGCGTTGAGTTTCACCACTCTTCATGCAGTCTCTAGAACTGGGTGGTGTGTGAGAACGGAATGTACTAGGTTCCTGGTTATATTTAACAAAATATTGTGTAGCACAGTGTCTTACTGGTGTCAGTTATGGGTTCGTTTTCTACTCAGGGCAATTAATTATTTCCATCTACTTGCTCTTCTTCTTAACTTAAGTGGAAATATTCGTCAAATTGGCTTGGGAGATAAATAGGTATTAAGTGCTTTAACACTTTGTTTCCTTCTTTAACTCTAGTATAATATATAGAGAGAAGAAATGGAAATATAAACGTAAATAAATATTTCACTTCCTCTACTGGGGATCGAACCCACAACCGTGGCGTTACAGTCACACCCTTGTACCGCTGCGTCACGACGGCCTCTATTTTTCACATGGTTTCATACTTATGATCAGTACTTATGGTTATCTTTTAATCTATTATGCTATTTATTTTATTATTGTTATCGCTCTTTATCTTAAAGTGCCAAAACCAGCTAATCACATTCTTATTTATTCGTACTCTCTCACTTTAGCACCACTTTAAGTGACCTGCCATTTTGTGAAACTCATGATGGATGAGTTCGATAAGCTGACTTCGCACAATTTTGTAAGAGATCGGAGTTTCAATGCATTTATTTAAAAAAAAAATATTCCATGTTAATGAAATTTATGAAGTTTTTTATATTATTCAAACAAAGTATGTCTATATTACAAACAAAATAGCACTTACCGAATGTAATTTATTCAGACTATTTATTTGTTTACATTATGAGGTTGAAACACGTAAAAAAAATCAGCTTCACGCTTTATCCCGCACACGGACGGGTAGGCAGAGGGAACATTGTGCTAAGACATTCCGTTCCACACTTTCTGCCGTATTCTGGAGGCATTGCGTGTTGAGTGGCAGAACTCAACGCCACGCTTTGCCTCGACACCAGAGCGAAGAAATAGAAATATAAACATTAATAAATATTTCACTTCTTTGAGTGAGAATCGAAGCCACAACAGTCGTGTTACAGTCACGTCTTGTGCCGCTGCGCCACGATGGCCTCACATAATTGCTTCTCTATTCCAGATATAGATTTTCAAAGATTTATTGGACGCAATAAGCAATTTTTTCTTCTCACTTATTACGGTAGTAACTAAAACCATGTATAAAATGCATATTCGGAAAATTCTTGCATAATGAGAATTCACGCCTGCGATCATATATTGTAACTTCGCTTGAAACTTCGCTATTAGATTTTCATTTATGCCAACTGGACATGGCTGTAAGTTAGGAATTTTTCGACATTTTAATATATTGACGGCTAGCGGTGTTTTATCTAACTGCATTTTATATTCTTATTTTTTCTTTTTTATTTTGATAATTCTCAAAAAAATATTTTATTTTAGGATATTTAGGTTGAATTTTTAAATGCATATTGCAACTTTGTGATTAAGATGAATTTGGGTTAAAAAAAAGAATTTGCTGTCTAAAAGTATGATTTTGAGGTGTAAACTGTTATTCTACATATTTAAATTTAAAGAACGTAAAAGCAAGAAGAGGCCGTGGAAGTACAAATTACAAGTTTAATTCAAGAGGGAATTAGTTATTTTTATTTCCTAGCTCTGCTAAGAATACAAAGCACAGCGCTGTTTTTAGAGACTTAAAACTCAATGTCTCAAGGAAGGGAGTATCTTACGTATCCTCTTCTTATCCTGTTTCCTTATAGCTCTTTATTTCCTTGCTGCCTTTTTTAAATTTCACGTCATAAAAGTCATCCTTCTATCCTTAGTACCAACTTATGTTAGGGCGCGTATGCACTCATTTTGTATGAAATGAAATAACAAATATAAGTTTGTAATTGTAATTTCTACATAATATCCATAAATTTTCACTTTTCAGATGTTTTCCTTTATTTATAAGTCACTCAATTTGTGCCAATTTTCATGACTGCAGGTGCACTAGAAGTACCCAATAGGTTTCGATTACGCCACAAATTTCATACAAAGCATAAATACTTGATAGTAATGACATAGAACCTTGAATTTTTTGTGCTTCAGGGGACTGTAGATTTACTATTGATTCCAGCTTGATACCTCCACGATCTCAGGTTAAATGGCCTCATGTAAAATGGTCAGTTTACATGAAGCAAAGGATGTGCAGTTCGTCAAGCGTCAAATCTACTCTACTAAGTACACTTAACATACGCGAAGCTCAGCTTACGCCTCCCGGTTATTTGCTAGTTATACAAACCAGAAGTTTTACCTAAAAATCACAAATGCTACCACAAATAAAATATGAAAATTCTAATAATAAGACACCGTTTATAAAATGTAATTTATTTTAGACAATATTGACATTTTTACTACACACATTTTAATATTATCTTACATAATGTTATTCTAGACATGTAATTTTAAAGAACGTAAAAGCAAGAAGAGGCCGTGGAAGTACAAGTTACAAGTTTAATGTAAGAGGGAATTAGTTACATTAATTTCTTAGCTTTGCTAAGAACACAAAGCACAGCGCTGTTTTTAGACACTCAAAACTCAATGTCTCGAAGAGGGTGCGCGGGGAAGGGAGTGTCTTAATATTATGTATCCTCTTCTTATCCTGTTTATAAAAAAACCTAGTCAAGTCATAAAAAAACATCCTTCTATCCTTAGTATTAAGGTAATTGTTGTAAAGAAGTTTAACATTTAAACAACTTCATTTAAACATTTTTTCAACTACATAATTATAAAAAGTGCTACAACTTACAATTATTAAACTTAATTATTATTTTTCTTATATAAATTTTTATATTTTTTTTAAGAATTTTTACATACAATAATTTTATTAACATATGTTTTTTTTTAAGGTAAAAGGACAAGGCAAACGAGCGTTCGGGTCACCTGAAGGTAAGTGATCACCGCCGCCCACGACCCCGTGCAACACCAGAGGAGTTACAGGTGCGTTGCCGGCCTTTAAGGTGGAGGTAGACGCGCTTTTTGAAGGTACCCATATCATATCGACCTGGAAACACTGCCGCGGGTAGCCCATTCCACAGTTCCGTGGCGCGTGGAAGGAAATTTCTACGAAACCGCACAGTAGTAGAGTGCCACGTATCCAGGTATTGTGGATAATATGTGATCATGTGATACATATGTGATTCAAACATGCTGTTATAAGGTCGGCTAGTAGCTATATAACATTTTTTATCAAAATTTTTAAACTGAACATACCTCCAGAACACGTCAGAAAGTGGGGAACGGAGTGTCTTAACACTAGGTTCCCTCTGCCTACCCTGCTGTGTGCGGGATACAGCGTGAAGCTGAATTATTTTAATTATTATTAAACTGTATCCACCACCAATTGAATAATTGTATCATGATACAACTTTGCAGTTATATGAAGTTTAGGTGATATCACAATAATAGGGTATCATCGAGCTGGTCTGCTGATGGAGCCAAATTCTGATTAGTGGAACTTTTCAGAGGTTACAAGTAAACCTCTTAGCTTTAGGTTTTTATAATTTAGAGGTGCTACTACAATCTATAGGACTTATAGCAATTGTTGAAGAAAAGTGTATTTTTTAGCTTATTTAAAATTATATATAATTATTTAATACAAATATATAATATATAATTAACTAATGAATAAATAAAATGTGATATGGCACAAGGTTTTCTATGAAACTTTATAAGTTGTAAACTAAAATAAAGCATATTATCTAATTATCATATCTTTGAAACTGTATTAATATTACTAAGTATGTTGTCACTGCTCCCAAGACCTGAAAATAAATAAGAATTTTTTTATACAAAAACTTTGATCTCTTTTTTACCAAAATTGTACGAATCTTTTCTGATGAAGCATTAATAGCCTGTCATTACAGCAATCTGAATGTATATTTCATTGTTACGCTATCACTCTAAAACCGCTCAACCGATTATCATAAAACTTTGTACTTACATTTTTAGAGTTAAATAAGGACATTCTCGTAGCATACTTTTTATTAAAAAAAAACTACAAAAAATCCTACAATATAAAAATTACTTTAAACGGGCGAAACCACGTTTAAATATCTAGTATTACAATAATTTGGTGTCGACCGTCGTAGTAGTAGATCTCATTGTAAATGCGATGGTTCTGAGTTCGATACCCAGTTGGGGGTATTAAATATTTTCATTTACTAGCTCTAGTAACAAGATAAAAGGCGGCATTGAGTTCCGCTACTCTAAGCGCAATTTCTCGAAATTTGGGTTGTGCCTATCCTGCTACTCGTATATGCGGGATACAAGAGGTATCTCAAAAATGCCTACTTGTTAAGTCGAATCAACAATTCACAATTTTATTCAATTTTCCATTTAAAAAAATTGTACAGATATCCTTACCGAAGCGATCAAGGGTCTGTCCAAAGTGCACATTCCCATGGGCGAGTAGCTGACCGTCTGTAACATCAGTTGTCGTGAGAACAGTTCGAGACGTGAAGGGAGCATGCCGGTGGAGGGCGTCGACGTCATGAGACGACACACTAGCTCCTCAGTGCGTTTACCCTTTAAAAAAATAGTTTGAAACTTTGTAGACAAAATTTAAATTAATTTCAAATTGAAAGACGCTGTATCCTGCACATAGCAGGGACCCTGGGAACCTAGTGCTTAGACACTCTGTTACCCATAACGTAGAATTTTGAGGCATTGCTTATTAAGTAGTAGAACTTAATGCCGAGTTTTGCTTCATTACCAGAGCGAAGAAATGAAGATATGAATATCGTCGGCCTAAAAAATCAGAGCTTAGGAGTTAAATTAAAGAATTTTCAAAAGATCTCGCTGTTGTTAGCATATTTAATATTTATTTATATGATGACCTTTCCAAAAAAACTAGGCTTAGAATAGATAGATTTAATCTCCAGATATCTTATTCCTGAAAGAATCCAAATTTTAGGATTTCCTATTTCTATATAATTAGCTTAATGTTATTTTATGGAACCTAGTATTCACGCCTATGCTCAGGCACAACTGTCTGACTATAAATAAGCATGACTGGTTATGGGTTCAATTCCCACCCCATGAAATGAAATATTTATTTAAATTTATATTTTCATTTCTTCCCTCTGGTACTAAAACAAAAGCCCGGCGTTGAGTTCCGCCACTCAACATGTAATGGCTCGAAAAATATGGCAGAAAGTGGGGAACAGAATAGGTTCCCTCAGCCTACCACGCTATTTGCGGGTATAAACAAATACTTACCTCAGCTATAGTATAATGGCAGGGCTCTACAACGACGAACATCCGAATAATATGAGTGGCGCACCATAGAAATTGTAGCACTAAAAAGTGTATTCTATGCGTCGACACAACTGTAACAGAAATAGAAATAGAATAAAAGAACCCTTGTATAGTAAAATCGATGTTGTTTGAAGAGCTCTTAGAAATATTTGTAGTGGTTTTGTAAATATATGGGGGTAAGTGGGAAATGTTTTGTATATCTTTTGTTTTCTTGACATTTTTTCAATATGTTGCTCTGGTAATAAGATAAATTGTGGCGTTGAGAACTGTGTGGCGTCGAGTTCCGTCAATTTCTTTAAAAATTCGGTGGAAAGTAGAAAACGGAAGTATCGTAATGATAACAATGTCATAACTCTAGGTTCATAGGTTCTGCTTACTCTGCTACGTGTGGTATACAGCGTAAAGCTGAAAAAAAACCGGACAAGTGCGAGTCGGACTTGTCTACCAAGGGTTCCATACAAAAATTGGCGGTCTGGATCATTCTTATGAAATTCAAGCTTAGCCTAGCCAGAGCTTTTTTATCTGATACCTCACTTGAACAAGCTTTAATACAACTTTTCTCCCCTCCTCCCATTTTAAGGCTATTATGTTTTAGGATTTAACCACTAATGTATAGTTTTTAGATTTTTAGACCTGTAGACGCTAACTTCCAAATTGCATAATTCTAGGTCAACCGTTTGTACCTAATTAATTTCGATTCCCTTCATAGTATTAAAACCGCCATATCTTTTTTTTAAGTAAGTGTAGAAATACGTTTTTTCCGACAAATCATGGGGTCGTAGATCTGAGTATATGGTTTGAAATTGAACTCGATATCTCGAAGCGTTCTTGAGATAAGTGCTCTTGATAGACAGACAGACAGTCGGACACATAACAAAGTTATATTGGTTCCTTTTTTCCTTAAAAGGTACGGAACCCTAAAATCATCACTATAAGCGTATAGTTAAACAGGTGGCGGCTTCGGGTTTTTCTAACTCGTAGCTGGTAAAGTAAAGACAAAAAGGTTGAAATGAATCTAAAAATTTTAACTTAATTTGTAAAAAAGTCTAGATAGACACATTCACGAATACCTAGGTTATATAATATGCATAAGACACACGGTGTTCATCTAGGGAATACGCTGTCTGGCTCAGAGCAATTCCTTTTACTCTATGTCCTGAATACGTGAGTGTTTGGATTGAATTTGTTGGTAATTTGTTAATATTTTAGTACTGTAAACACTGCATGGTATTGCGTGTTAAGTGACGGAAGGCAAAATATCAGCTTCACGCTGTATCCCGAAAAAAATTATGAAAATATTAATTATTTCATTTCGTCGAATGGGAATCGAACTCACAATCTGCACACACCCACAGTCATACGCTTGTGCCCATGCGCCGCAACTGGCCTCTAATGGAAATGGAAATCATTTAAATATAATCTATATATTTAAATATAGTCACATACACTTTTCCACTGCGCCACAAGGCCTCATACAAATAAAATACAGATAAATAATATATTTAATCATATAACAAGGTGTATAAATAAACATTATACCATTGCCTTCATTTACATTATACGAGTACATGTTTTTAAATACACCAAAGAAACATACTATAGGTTTGAATGCTGGTATCTTTATGAGAGGATTAATAGAAAGAGAATCTCAAACATAAAAATAGTCAAATTCCAGTCACTTGACTGCAGATATTTTCAAATTTGAAACCAAGGAATTAGTTACCGTAGGGCGGTCAGGTGACTGGTCCTCTTATTCCCTAATTTGTCTTAGTAAAATATTAGTTTTATCTTATATACCAACTTTATTAATTTAAATTTTCTTGTACTCGTATGTGTTATCTACACTGCGTTTCTGATCGTATATCGTTCATGTGATCACTAATGTTGGGTCTAGAACTATTAACTTTGTATCTTAGATTTAAAACTGACTGTAAATCTGTTTTGTGATCTTTTTGATAAATAAATAAAAAAAAAACTATTAAAAAAAAAAGATTGATAAAAATATAAAGAACAGCGCCCTCTTGCGAAGTATTACAGATTTATATGGAACCACTTCATTAGAATCTCTTTTAGAAATTCTAGGTTCAAAATTTAGCTTACTAAAATGAAAGACATTTTAGTTTCATCTGTGGCCGCTAGGTAACGCTATTATTTTTTAAATTCTTGGCTTCACATCTATGACTTAACATTGCACTGAATGAATTTGCATGTTGAGAGGCGAAACTCAACACTGCGTTTTGTGCTTTTAGCTTCATAGAAATGGAAATATTTATTTCTCGATAAAACTCGTTCTGGGTTTGATTCTCAAAAAAGGCTTACAGTCATACGTTTTTCCACGGTGGCCTCAATTTTCGGTTTCATTATTAAAATGTATTTTGACTCTATATTTTATCAATTTATTAAGCTAAACCTGACACATTAAAAAAATCCTGTATACATAAGGGTGGACTGTCTGACTGCCATGAGTAAATGGTGGAACTCTACGCCACGCTTTACCTCTCAGACCAGCAAAACGATAATAATTTGAACTTAATAGTTTCTACAGAAAAACAATCTACGAACAACAATAATAATAATAAAAATATTTAATATTTCATTTTCCAAAGTGAAAATCGAACCCACAACCCGTCCCGTTTACAGCCTCACAAATTATAAACAAATCAAACCCCACTTACTAATTTCCATGATAAGGAAGTAAGGTGTAACAATCAAATGTAACAACGTAGATATAAGTATGACAATAAGAGGGAGGCCGTAGCTGTTGTCAATGCGGTGTACCACGTTGCAGAGGGACCCGTGGAGGCAGGCAAGACGACGGATTGCTTCACACGGTGGTACCACCAGCTTTGGTTCCCCGCTGACTGCAAATTATGTTAATGTTTTAACAGCGCTAATCGTTAGGCAGATGAAACTTGGGAACCTAATTGCACTAGAGTGGAAAAGTGAAATTATTATACGTTTGTGCCTCTGCTCCATGACGGCTGGTAGTTTAAATATTCATACAAGTACTAATATTTATGTATTTATTTATAATAACGCTTTTAATTCTTTGTTTCTTTGATATCATCTCAAAGTTGTATTACATTAAAATGTAAAAGAGCGGAG
>DWGR01003041.1:0-12718 GCA_018247715.1 Heliconius burneyi | reverse complement strand
TTATGAATATTATATCTTATATTATTACGATTCAGAATCCAAAATATAACGCTTGAGTAAAACGAAAGGAGGACGTCACATGAGAAAATATACCATATCGTCTATGAAGTGTGCGATCATTATCATAATTCAAAAGAAAAAGGCACGAGAAAAGTTATAAAAAAAATCCGCCGCTATCTCCACTCGAGGCGCTGCTGGCACAAATATCTTTAATTGGTACGAAGATATCGCGTTTTATTGGCAACCTTTGCTCCGCTATAATAAAATTATATAAGAGTTTCTACCTGATTTTAATTTTTAATGATCTGTTTCTTGATAGTACGTGGCACAGTTAATATGTACGACTATAAGCAATGGCTTTAGAGGAAATAAATCATGTATTTAATATCATAGACAATATTAGTTTGTAAGTAAATGTATATATATATATATAATGTTTACCTGAATTAATTTGATTTGTGAAAACGCTAATTGGAACACACAATGACAATTGTTATTATTATATTTGATACTTGTCATTGACTAGCTTGTTGACTGACTTGTATTATAAAGCTATAAAGATATATTTGATTTGGTGATAAAAATAGCTTAATAAACTTTTGAATCAGTGTTAAGACACCTTCTGCTTAATTTTCAAGACATTGCTTCAAGCTTAAAATTCCACATGGTAGCCATGCCGACCACGCAGTGGCAATCGAACCCGCAACTATCACACGGAACCAGCTTGATAATATATGTTATTCAGTTATTGAAATCTCACAACTCATCAACCACGGTTATTATGTTTTTCCTGCCGTACAGTCTACCTACTTTTAGCTATTCAAGAAGTAAGTTACATTGGCCGGTATTAATAGTTCCTTAAACGGCTAACTCGATATACAAGGCCCTCGAGACACATTGCCGTACTAAATTTCAATCAACGACACGCACTTCGGAAACTATATATATTTGCACATTATTTTTACTTTTCTTTTCTCTAAATTGGTAAGTAAAAAATTTAACAAAGTTTTATTTTAATGTAAGGAGCCATCAAATCAAAAACATAATTTTATAGTTATATAATAATAAATAAATAATAATTGTTTCTCCCAAGTGGGAATCAAATCTACAACCGTCGCGTTGTCACACGCTGGTGCACGTTGTTGTGTTGGTTACTTTTATTTCATTCTAATTAAATATTTAACTGTAACATGTTTATAGCGTGTGTGAACTGGATAAAAACAGCCAACTTCCCGCCTTCCAGTAAACAAATTAAAAACAAAAAACTCGTAATTTCGCTGTATTTTTTAATTAATCTCAACGTTAAATTATACTTTAGAGCTGACGTTTCGGCATCGAACTAAAATTTTGTGAATAAAATTTCCCTTGAAAAAATATTTATATGCGAGGAAATTATATGACCGTGCACTGCCAATCGTTGGCGTATTAAAGTTAATTACATTTACGCCTAAAATTTAAAAGTACTTATTAGCGTGCGTGCTCGTGGTTGAGCCATTTTTGTAAACTAAATTATAATATCAAAATTTAGTCATGGGTGTTATAGTCCTTATTGGTACAGGGAAATGCCACAGTTGGGAAATTTGAATGTAAAATTGGTGGTTGTGGTTTCGATCCCCTCTCGAAGATTTAACCTTTTTAATGTATAGCTTCACGCTCTATCCCATAAGTAGACAGTGTTTAGACCTAGTGTTATGATACTCCGTTCCCGATTCCGCTCCGATTTAATTGAATTTATATGTTATATTGATATTGCCATTTTTACTGCACTGTACAATTTTAAACCTATCGAGTTTTAAGTAACAGAACTTAACGCCGTACTTTGTCTTGTTACCAGAACCAGGAATCGAATTTTTTTTTTCACGAGTCCGTCTTCAACCCACTACCTTAGTACTATAAACAATACCCTTACCTATAAACAATAAGGCGACATTCAAATATTTAAATAGACTGTACGTACTATAAGTTTGACTATGTATGTGTGTATGTATGTGTGTATGTATGTGTGTATGTATTAAAATAAAATTATATAATGGAAAAGAAAAAACGTAGAGAGCGTTATATTCACATAATAATACATGGATCAATAAGTCCCGAGACTAATCCAGAGATGGCGCTCGTAGTAAACCAGTGACCACGTCTTTCTACAGTACTAACCTTTGCTTGAAACATGTCAAAATTTTAAGTCAATCGGACCAGAAACAGCTGAGTTATCAAGGTTAGAGTATAGTCGTTTTGTAGTTTTTTTAAAAAATGGAAAATACCGAGTTTCGTGTTCTGATAAAACATTGTTTTTTAATGGGTAAAAACACCGTGCAAGCGAAACAATGCATTGAAAAATGTTACCCGGACTCTTGTCCATCAAAAGCAACGATTTGTCGGTGGTTTGCCGAGTTTAAACGTGGTCGAACCGACACAAATGACGCGGAACGCTCGGGTAGACCTGTGGAAGCTGTTACACCGGTAAATATGAGTGAAGTGACAAAAATTATAATGAAAGATCGTAAAGTGAAGCTCCGTGAGATTGCTGAGATGACACAGATATCATATGGAAGTGTATTTACTATCGGGGGTTTTCCAAGTGGGTGCCGCGATTGCTTTCGATGGAACAAAAACAGTAACGAGTCGATGATTCAGAAAGCTGTTTATCGCTATTTACTCGCAACAAAAAAGATTTCTTGCGTCATTACGTGACCATGGACGAAACATGGATACATCACTACACTCCAGAGTCGAAGCGGCAGTCATCTGAGTAGCGCACAGCTGGCGAAAGCCGTCTGAAACGTCCGAAAACACAGCAGTCAGCTGGCAGTCATGGCGTCATTTTTTTGGGATACGCATGACGTGATTTTCATTGACTACATCGAAAAGGTAAATCGATCAACAGTGATTATTATATTGACTTACTGGTTCGTTTGAAGGAGGAAATCGCAAAAAAACGACCCCACATGCAGAGAAAAAAATCTTTCTTCACCAAGACAATGCACCCTACCACAAGTCGATGAAAACAATGGCAAAATTCAACGAATTTGGCTTTGAACTGCTTCTCCACTCCCCATACTCGCCAGATTTAGCCCCCAGTGACTACTGGCTCTTTGCTGATCTTAAAAAAATGCTCAAGGGAAAAAGATTAGGCTCACATGAGAAGGTCATCGTTGAAACTGAAACTTATTTTTAAGCGAAAGAGTTTTTTCACCCTAGAAGGTGATTATGTTGATGAATAAAAAAATATTATTATTATTACTTTATTTGTCCAGCACAATAGCAATAAACATACACATACATATTAATTGACTTTGAGAAATGTCAATTAAAATTTTTTTTCATAATCTACAAGAGTTGCTTAATCAAATGATATATTGTTGTTATACCATTAATCCTTACTGTCTTAGAAAAAAAAACATTAAAAAGGCCTTGTTTTTAGGGCAACAAGGGGGCCTCGGCCCACTTAAAAACAAAATACACAAAAGGCGGTCTTATGGCTAAGTAGCCATCTCTTCCAGACAACCTTTAGAGACAACCGTCAAATACATAGTTATAATATAATAAAATACATAGACTATTAGATAATACACAATTAAATATATAAGAAAGATAAATATTTATACACACATACACACAAATAGATACATACATGATTAACAATTTATACTCAATGAAAAATTTTGCAAAAAAAAATGTTGTTTTCATTGTGAGTCTCGGGACTTATTGATCCATGTGTTAACAATGTATTTTTGTATGGAAGAAAATGATTCAAGAAGTAAAGGCTTATCTTATATAATTATTAAAGCAACTCTTAGTTATATATACAAAAATTATTGTTCTTATGTGTTCTTTGATTTTTATTGTTTTAAGGGCAATTGTTATTGTTTTGTGGATACACGCCAGGATGCTGGCGTGCTGGAACGTAGAGGTGAAAAAAGAGTCGTACACAGGACATTATGTAGTGTACGTACACATATGTACCTTTGAGTTCTTTCATTCCGTTTGACATTAAATAAGTCGCATTGTAACAATTTGGTCCCAGCGAGGATAAATCTATGCGTAAAAAGGGATAAGCACCTGACCCTTTCTCTCACAAAATGTTCGACGTAAGGGTCTCCAAATACTATAATTGTAATATTTTTCTTGTATATATTCCTGTGATTTTTCGTTTTACAAGAAAAATAAAGTATAATTGTGCTATATTTTTTTGTTTATTCTTTACAAAGCAAGTGTATAAGTTGAGTGTATTAAATAATAAATAAATACATAGAGGCCAACCGTGGCGCAGGGACACTGTAAATGCAACACGTTGTAGATTCGATTCCCACTCGCGGAAATGTATATTTTATATGTTCATAGCCTCACTTTGATAACGAGGCAATGCGCAGCGGTGAGTTCTGTTATCAGGTTTCCAGGTTCTCTTTGCTCATCATGTTAGATACAGGATATAGCTATATATATAAATGTTAACAACACGATTCCTTAACTGACTACGATGTGTGAATCTAGTGTCACCTAACTCCGCCCTACACCCTGTCATTAAGTTTTGAATATAACTCAAAACTGCGCTCTTCCATTCTCTAATATTCGACGGCAAGTAGAGAACAGAGTCCCTTTACACTATACTCCCGCTTCTGGCTTCCCTGTTCGACGTAGTTACGGGCTTTTCATTGAAAATACAAAAACTTTTATGTCTTTAAAAATAAATGAATAATGAACCTATAGCGTCTATTAAAGTATCCAGAGCTCCAAAAACCAGGAAATTACCCATAAAATTTATTCAATTCCCCTAAAAACGATAAAAGTGTATAATACCATTAACTGTTTATTTTGAACGTAACAAAATTCTGAACTGAGTTTGCCGTCACCTCATTATTTCTTGTTTTCTTTACCCCGAACTGCCATTGTGAAAACCCTTAACGAACCCCAACAAGGCCTTTATCTTAATAAGTTTCTTTACCTTTTAAAGAATCAATGAATATACGTATTTGGTAAGGCCGTCAGATAACTATTAACGCTAGCAATTTCCGAGGGTATGAATTATTTTTATTTCCTCGCTCTGGTATGAAGATGAAGCAGCGTTGAGCTCCGTCACTCTATATGCTATGTCTCAAAAATTGAGCGTGGGGAGTTGAGTATCTTTACATTATGCGCCTACCATGCAGAATTCGGGATGCAACTTGAAGTTGCGCATTGAGTGGAACAGAATCTAGTGTTACTACACTCTGTTCTCCGTTTTAATCGTTTGTTTTTATACTAAATTTTTCCAAAATAGTATTAAGCCAGAATAAAGACCAGCTAATAAAGGCAACAGTAAAGTTAAGATGTTTTTGTTGTTATTGTCGCTGCTTAAGTTATAAATAAAAATTAAAAACACTTATCCGTCAGAATGGATATAGAACCCAATATCGCATATAGTGTTACTATACCAGTATACATACAATCACAATCTATATATAAGTCACAAATCGCTATAAAGAAATAGCTATTGCCTTTTTATACATTCGGCCGGTGTCAGACTGCGGTTTACTGAAATATATGGATGTCAGCTTTGTTTTTGGACGTTTTAGGAACATTCGTTGGTGACGCACGTGTGGCATATCAATTGCTTTATTGTTTTTGTGTTACATTTATTTATTTTTTACCTTTTCAAAGTGTATATATTATACCTGTGTATAGCAGAGTGAGCAGAGGGAATCTTAAGTTCCCAATTTTCCGTCATTTTTTTCCAGAAATTGCTGTATGACGAAAATAATTTACTCCCCAATAGGAACAGAACCCACAGCAGTCGTGGTTTTGGCCACACGTTGTACTACGACGACCTCAAATAAATATTTTAATTATAAGAAATACA
Source organism: Heliconius burneyi (assembly GCA_018247715.1). NCBI lineage: Eukaryota > Metazoa > Arthropoda > Insecta > Lepidoptera > Nymphalidae > Heliconius > Heliconius burneyi. The sequence continues at coordinate 6,882 of DWGR01003041.1, read as the reverse complement.
TAGGCAGTTCATTTTCAATTGCTTGACCGTATATTTTCAAAGGGCGATCGTACCGCGTGAAAAACGCGACGTGATTTATGTGCCGACGTAGCTATCTCCAGATAAATTATTGTCTTCACATCGCCAGTGCATACATGCGAAAAAGTGAGAAATGGCTCCCACTATAGTTCCGTTTCCTTTTATTCTTAAGTAGATCAGGTATCTAGTCTATCTAAAAGCAATCTCAAAGCTTATAAATAAATTGTGCTATGGCCACAATGCGTATTTTTGTTATGGTTTCAATGCTATCATCATTGAACAGGGTGAGAGGTTATTCAGGTAAATGAACCCGCCTAATTGTTGAGAAGGACTTTATGAATCACCTTGGAGCGACAGTAACGACAGCCAGAATTTTAGGGAGTAAAAGCAAGCCACCTTTTAATTGAAGACGTAAACCAGTTAGGTAACATGGACTGAGAGAATCTCTTCGAAATGTTCAACCGCAAGTACCCACAGTTTTTAACATCTGCTAGAACTTGCTGTGTACTCAAAGGAGGACCTGTGATGTGCACAGCCTACGCTCTCCTAGATATATACTTCAGTATATACTCTTAGAGCCAAAAGACCAGCGCGACTGTCGTGATAAATGACATGATGAATATAATCTGTGTCAACAACAATTTTGTTATTCAATGGCACTAATTGCATTCCAAAAATATAAATTCAAATCGACGGAAAAATGTGAGAAAACTGGGTACCGAATTACCAAAAGTATGGATGGAGAAAAGGCACAAGGCATTCCTATTTGACTTGCAAATGATGTGAGAACATATAATATATTTTAAAAAAAATTCTATTCGACTTAATACAAGTATAAACCTCTTGAACCTCCTATAAAGAAAGGAACATAAGATATTGGAAAGATTTCTATCTGTTCATGGAAACTTAGAAGAGACAAGAGGAGACAAGGACAAAGTGTATTAAATATAATCTGCAAAGAAGATCATTATATTGTATTGACTTGTTTAGACTATTATAATAGTTTCTATTTTATATGCTATTTTTCTATTTTCTTATTAAGCAAGAATTTTTGCCTTAGGACAAAAATAAAACGTCAAAGGATTTTATTTTATGTTGACTTTTTATTAAATAAAGACAATACAGTTAAAAAAAGATTCTGTTTTATTTCTTAAGTATAATATTTTATCTACAGAATTTTATAGAAGATGAAATAATAAGAGTGTAATCGAGTAAAATTATATGTGATGAGAACTCACTCTGAGTCACTCTGGTGACTCCACGTTTCTTAATCGTTGTATCCAAGAGCATTATGTATTAATTAAAAACTTGTACAATAAGAAATGAAATTCCATACAGTATTGCTATTAACATTTATGAAGAAATAATGTAATCTGCTACGGAATTTTCTTAATGAAGTGTAATATATTTATCTAATATTTTAAATATATAAGGATATAAATATACATTCCTTGTTTTACCCCATACAAAATCCGCGTGACTCATCAATTGATGAGGTACTACGATGTCGTAAACAACATTCGGCAAATGTTGTCTTAATAAAGCGACGTCATCTGTAGACGATAAAAAGTCGTTTCTACCAGTATATAAAGCGACATGCATCGTCACCTTCTTCAAGTCATACATTGGCGGACTCAACGAGTTATACACTAAGAAATTACTCTTCCACTTGTAATCATATCTGGCGAATGTTTCATATTTTGCATTTTGTAAATATTGCAACAAAAGTTTTGTAGAAGTACCCGTTAAAAAATGCTCGAGCGCTGTAGGGAAGAATTCCGGTTCTAATTCTTGATCATCAAAGCCAGATAAAGGGAATATAAACGCGTACGCGCATAGTGCGTAGCCAACAACCGGTATATCACAAAAAGTTTTTAAAATACGGGTGGTCATGAAATGATCACCAAATATTTCATATATTCCAAGACTCTGAGATAAAACTTCAAATAAACGTGTGTTAGGTGCCAAGATGGACAATAAAATGCTATTTTGTAAAAAGCATATTAACACATTGATTTTGGAGTTATATTCACTTCTAGTGGAGCCTAGCACATAATATATCGTATTCCCCAGTGAGTGGCCGATAGCAGTTACATTTGAAGCTTTGGTCTCATATAACACTTTATCAAGTATAGCCGGAAGGTCGTAATAACCTACTTCATGGAAACCGAAGTCCCAATATTCGGCATCTTTGTCAGGGTCCAAATAAACATGCTTCCGCGAATATCTGTTGCTTCTCAGGTTTCCAAGCCAGACGTCGTGGCCTTTGTTAGCCAAAGTGATGCCGAGAGAATTCTCTCCTCTTATCAAAAACGTGTCTGAAGAGTCAAAAATGCCATGTGTTAACAAAATAGGATTCGGACTTTTGCCAGGAAGTCGGTACAAAGTCAATATGTAGTTGTCTTCAGTGACTATCTTGTATTCCAAAGGTGGATGCCCATATTTAGTCGCTAGTCCGACAAAATTCAATGTTGCGTCCTCAGGCAGTATTTCCGAAAATAATGATACAGAAGATACATAATAAAAGTGCAACACTAGAGTGCTGATCGTAGCGACCACTCCACCGAACATACTGTGAGTCGATATACCATTTTAATTACACTTGCAAAACTATATATATGCATTATTTATGTTTCATTGCCTTTTTAAGTTCGTATAACGCTTGCGAAAACTTACAGAATGCAATTGATATATTTATTGTAGCTGTGTAGACCATGATATATTATTATCGAAATTTAGCTTTTTTAGGTGTTTGTGATAGCATAGTATCTGATTGTTGTCATCTGTTGTCATTTGATTGTTTTCTATAGATGGGCGTATTATAAGAATCAATTTTAAGCCATTAGGTTCATTCTATTGCATGGTAAACGGAATGGTCTTAACACTAGGTTCATTCTACCTACGTAGCCTAACTTGCTTTTTGCGGAATACAATGTGAAGAAAAAATCAACAACATTTGAAACAAGATTTAAAGAAAGAATAATATCTTTGTTTCTTAATTTACAACTGCCTCCAAAGAAATACAATTCACTCCTGATAAATATTTCAGGTTTAATAACATAGTAATATTAATATTTATAAAATGTTAATATATCTAATATTTAAATAACAGTTTTATAGTATTTAGAGCGTAACTACTCGATAAGGATTTTAATAAGCGATAATAATGCATGAGTGATTATTTATATCTGTTTTGCAGTTTTCAATGTATTGAGGAACTTGTAAGGCCGTTGTGGCGTAGTAAGACGTTGTCTAAGTGTAAGCGCGACGTTTGTAAATTCTTCTTCTTCTTGATTATAAGTGTTTACTGTTATTGTTATTTAAAGCAAACTAAGAATGACATGTTAAAGGGTTCTAACATTAATTGCTATACAGATGATAGCACAATGGACGCTGTTCACTTTCTCGGGAAAACGTCGACCAGTGACGAAATAAACTTGTGTCTCCAGCTGCAGCATTCCTCAGGAATGTTTTTTCATAGGGTGAAAGGAATTTGGCCATTCAATCCCAAGGAGACACAAGTTTGCGCGTTAACCACAAACAACCCCATTTGTCGTATCGCCAGTACTATGTACTGGTGGACAAGTTCCAAAACACTCCCCTTATAGCCGCGCCCAGTATCAGTGCATTAAGCCTTAGCGTTTCGAGTGACTGCCAGTATCGTGATCATCAGGAAAACAAACAAAAAACCTTGGCAGGGCGAGACAGTACTTCACGCGAAAACACCTATTTGTCCTGTTTAGGGCCCAGGTTCGGCTTTATAATAATTAAGCGGGCACGTGGCCCGGTATCACGGCATTAACTAAGTATAAGAAAATAATAATTATTCTATAAATTAAATCAGCTCAGCTAATTTTGCAGCACATTTTGTGCCCCTGCGCCACGACTGGCCTCTCGTGTAATAATTACACGAAAATTAAACACTTTTAAATTTACTAATTTTAGCTTCACGCTTTATGAGATATACAGGATTAGCAATGAGATATTTTATATATAGGTTAAGCTGAGACAATATTGATTGTTGAGTTGGAGAAACTACACTGCGCTTTGTGTTGCTAGAGAAGAAAAATGAAAATCATACTTGGGGATATAAATTATACCAGCCACCATCGCGCCCCCATTGTAAAACAGTACTACAATGCCACAATAACCTCAAGATATATTATATTGTATAGTTATAATTAATTAATTAAATATTATAATTAATATATATTTAGATTTAACCACATTATAGTTAATTTCTCATATCCATCTTGTTCTTAATTAATCGAACTGCGTCCAGCAAATAATGGTCAAGGCACGATCAAATACAAGATTTCACCGGAAATTGGTTACGAGGATACGAGTATTTACAAGGGATGTTTATTTTCTACTCAATTTCTCATATTTTAGTCAATAGCACTTCATTTTGTTCGTTTTAAGAAAAACTAGCACCGACGCCAGGCCTGAGATATCGCTTTGAATTTTAAAGGTGATGTAACTTATAAAAATTGTACCCGTCGTCATTATTGCCATACTTATTTGCGTTGTTACAACTATACTCACAGCAACTGCTTAAGCATTGGGCTCCGCTCACCTCGGGGAAGAGATAAATCTGACAACTTGTCAACCAGCCGCAGCTGTAGAGACCTAAACTCGGTACGTAAAGGTTAATAGTTTTTTTTTATTTATTTCTGTAATGTTAACACTCCGCCTCCATTAAGACACTTCCGTTCCCTATTTTCGGCCGAATTTTGAACGTATTGCGTGTTTAGCTGCGGAACTTTCAGCTTGCCTCTTTAAAAGGGCAAGAAAATAATAATTTTAAATACTAGCGGACCCGCGTGGCTTCGCCCGCTTGAACTGTACGAATCTATTATAACTATGAAATTATTTCCTATTTTCAATACAAAAAGTAAGAATTAAAATAAGTAAAAGTAATTAAAGGAAATTCTTAATATAAGAAAAAATCCTAACTGTCTAAAATTAACAAAAAATAATAATAACTTATGGAAATTCCTGATATTAGAAAAAATATCTAACTAATTAAAATGGCGATGATGATGAGTGTCTTAACACTAGGTTCTCTCTGCCTACCCTGCTATATGCGGGATACAGCGTGAAGCTGATTAAATTTTTGAACTTAATTTTAAAATACTTAACCTAACAAAGAAATTAAATAATAATTAGTAATTTTAAGAATAATATTTTTGTAGAACATGGTTTTTATGTGTCTTGTGTATGGTTTTTATATGTAGGTTGAGAGCCAGCGCACGCCATGAAAGTGTTCAATAAGCGACCAATAATCGGCGACCTATCCTTAAAATAACTAATTCTTGGAAAGACTTAAACGCAAATGGGAAAACGTAGCCAATGTTCATCCCCCCAAGACCCTCAAGTATTAATCACAATCACGATCAAAGGCAGACAGACAGATAGACAGAGTTACTTTCGATTTTATAATATTGGTATAGATACAGAACATGCGCGACTTATTATATTTTTCTATTGAAAAAATGTATAGTTATACCTTCCACTAAGCCGTCAGTATATTAAGTAAATAATGTAGTAGTAAAAGCGGGCGAAGCTGCGAGCAGGTCACTAGTATAGTATTCAAAAATATTTTTTCTATTCGAACCTGTAGCTTCTGAGATTAGCGCGTTCAACCAAGCAAACAAACAAACACTCTTCAGCTTTATATGATTAGTATAGATATATTATCTTAAGTGGAAATCGAACCCAAAACCTACCGCATTAGGTGACACGCTAGTGAACCTGCGCCGTGACTGGCCTCTTATATTAATTTCATATAAACTATTCCGCCTCTAAATTTCCGAGTAGGTACAGGAAGGCATATTTCATTAAGAGATTATTAGAATTTCATCGCCACTACGCTATGGAACTTCAAGTATTTGTTTTGAAGCTGAAAGAGCTGCGATGCGCGCCATTGCAATTAAACTATTCTCTATTTCGATGTGTGATGCGTTGTGATCTTTTATTTTCTATTCTTAATGAGAAAATATTTTTTTGTTTAGCTTACCGCTGCATAACGTGTATAGCAAGAAAGGTAGAGAGAATAAGACTTCCTGTTCTCCATTGTAAAGGTGATGGTTGTAGGTTTGATGACTACTGATAGCGAATGATTATATGTATTACAACCCACAACCTGTCGCGATTACAGCGACAAGCCTGTGCTACTGCGCCACGACTGGTCTCTATGAATCATCATAAAGTAGGCCTTTTATTTCTCCGTTATGATATGAAAGTGACATTGAGTTCGACCAATCAACACAAAATTTTTCTAAGCAGAAAGCGTCACTTTTTGACTGGGAACCTAGTGTTAAAATTCTCACTCACCGCTCAATTTTCGAAAAATACCATGTGGGGGGGGGGGGCGAAACTTAACGCCGCGGTTTATCTTGAAATATTCCACCGAATCAAATCGACCGGCAACTGTCATTTATTATGTATTTACAAATACGCTACGATATTATAACGCCCTTTTTATATAAAAATTTTACCAAATATTTAAGCAAATCCCGCAGGAGTGCGGTTAACCCGTAACTGGAGCAGTGTGACAGGTTAAGCTTTACTGTACGTGAAGCAAGTAAAGTTAGATTTTTTCTTGCATGACAAAATTAAAGTTTGGTTATTTTTACCTTCACGCTGTATCCTGCACCTAACATATTATTAATCAAATATAGGTCTATATATATCTCAGTCTTCTTCATCCTGGCATTAATCCCGTCTATTGCCAGGGTCTGCCTTCCTGCTGGTCTATATATATCTGGTGGTGCTTCTGGTCTATATAAATCTCAGTATAATGATATAAGATACTTTTAAACTCGCCATCTCATAGAAACAGTTTTATTTACCGTTCCTTGA
>DWGR01003040.1:0-12719 GCA_018247715.1 Heliconius burneyi | reverse complement strand
CCGGTCGAGTCTGCCCATGCGTGTCGCCATTGCTGGCGGCGTGACTCTCCCACTCGTACTTTAGTCGCCTCTTACGACACCACCAGTACCAGGGTGATCCTATTCTAAGCCGGGAACACACGGCTAATCTTCGCTATCCAATTTCCTTTTCTTTTTGTTGACGTCAACAACATGTTGAAAAGAACCATGCATTTGGTCAAACAAAACATATATTTATACTATAAATATAAACTTAATAATAATGTTTAAAACAAAGGTAAATAAATATAAAGGCAATAAGAAAAGCAAAAGAAAATTTGTAGCATAAATAATTAAATATGTTCATGGTGTATCTCGCATTGCATTACAAATATTTTTTTCCACCGATAGAGAATCTATCCCACATTCCTTGCGTTTACAGCCAAGCCCTGTGCCACTGTGCTACGATGCGTTCAATATTGATAAAAAAAATCAGCTTCACGCTGTATACTACACACAGCAGGCAGAGGGAACCTATTGTGAAAACACTACGTTTCCCATTTTCTGCTTAATTCTGAAGGTACTGCGTGTTGAGTGGCAGAACTCAAAGCCGCGCTTTGCCTCGACACCAGAACGAAGGAATGGAAATATAAACCTAAATAAATATTTAACTTCCTCGAGTGGGGATTGAACCCACAACCATCGCGTTACAATCACACCCTTGTGCCGCTACGACACGACGGCTCCAACATTAATAGAATATCGTATAAATTGCCTTAACAGGTGTACCTAGACAGGTGAGCATTGAATGTTTAAAGAGTGCATCGTTTAAGTATCGACAGGTTTGAGTATCGATCGGTCAGGTCGAAGCCCTACTTCCTGTTAGTATCTATTGCTACATTTACTTCAAGTATTTGTTTCGACGTGAGTAATATTATAATAAAAGTTATATAAGGAGATAGTTACGAGTTCAAATCAAAATAGAGGCAACATTTAATATTTATAGATGCTGTTTTATTTGTTAAAAAAATATAAGGGCAAAAGACGAACTAAATGACGCATACTTGGCTATTTTTATCATCATTTTAAGACATACGCATCAAAAATTCTATAGAAATTTGTTATTCATGCAACAAGCAAGTACAGCAAGAGTATGTCGTAGCACATGTCGTAGCACACACGCATCGGAGCATTGAATTATTCTTACTTTCTCGATCTGGTAACAAGCGAAACTCGCGGCGTTCAGTTCCGCCACCTAACAAACAGAGCCTCAAAAATCGTTTAGTGCGTGGCCAACGGAGTGTTTAAACACTAATTTCTCTCGCAGGATAATACGCGAACCTATATTTATTTATACAAGACGCCAAACCGATACTATATTACCTTACGTTATTTAAAATAGCACACACATACATACATCACAAAGTTTATTTCGAAATGATAGAGTTTCGTTTCGGAGTAATAAATGAATTAAATATTAATCACATTAAGAGTAGCGTACATCGTTTCGCGAGATTAAGTTTACCGACCATTTTGTTTGGACTCACTTCGAATCAAATATGTTTTATCCGTACATACTCGTACATTATATTGATTTTAATGTAAATGGTTTTTTTTTCTGTCCATATTTATTTTGAAAGTTATTTTTTGGATGTTTGTTTCTGTGCCGACGGTACCATTCTGTAGGGCTGACAATATATAGATAGATTTATAATTTTTAATCTGTTATGACTGTTCAACACTGAGAAACCAAAATCTTTTTGAAATTTGAAGATAGCTAGATTCGAACCAGCGCTTTCTGTATCACCACACCACCACCTGGAACCCCAATCTGTGCCTACTTTTATTAAAATTTGTAAAAGAAATTTTATTAACGCACACTTCTGCATATTCCAAATGATCGATAGATGGTGAAATTCAAAACATTTACAAAAGAACTCGTCAGATTTATTCATCTATCTATAAAATAAATTAAATTAAGGCGTATTTAACCCATTTTTGTATTTGAAAAAAAAATACACCATTATGGATATTATTCTTCGAGGCTGTAGACAAGAGGACATAAAGTCTTAACATGACAATTGTAGGTTCGATTCCGAATCGAGATTATGCATTATTGTCATTTCCTTGCTGCATTGAGTTCCACCACTTAACGCTTCTCGAAAGTGAAATTCATATGAGTGTCTTAATACTCTCCCTCTGCCTACAATACTGGATGTAAGATGTCAAATAACTCTTTGTTCTCCTTTCTCGTGGTGACGGTTTTTAAACATAATGCCTTCTATAAGTGTCTCTAAAAATGCTTCTCGATGTTTTAGTTGTTAGTTTCGGAAACTGAAACTTGTTCTGAAGTCAGTCACTTCTTAAAAACTCACCTTCAGAAAGCAAAAAAGCTGGAAATAAAAAATAAACTTATATAAAAGTGCTATTCACCATATTATATAAGAAGTTTTAATTTTAAATAGCTCAATTGACATGTTTATTTTGCTAGCAAAAGTTGATTGTATTCTTTTCTTTGCTCTGGTGACGATGCAAGCCGCAGCGTTGAATTTTGCCTTTTAACCAATGTCTCCAGAATTCAGTGAAAAATGGAGAGCGGAACTATCTTGGGGACGGGGAGTTGAGTGTCTTAATTCTAGTTCGCCAGGTTCACTCTGCCTACCCTGCTATGTGGAGGATATTAGCAAAAAAAAGATAACATGAAGCTAAACAAAGACTTTTTTATCCCTAGCGGAGTACATACTCATATGTATGTACTTTCCGAAAAATGTGTAATAATAAATATAGAACTTTTTATAAAAAAAAATACAAATTACGCAAGCAAAGCTGGGTACAACCTATATACCAAGTAACACGGCAAAAACAGCCTGGACCAAGATACACTGGCCCGCGTACAAACAATTAGCGGAAGTTAAACATAGATTGGGCCTGTAGTTGATTCCTCATTTAAGTAGAATGGATGTGTCCATTATAAATACGAGAATACGGACTTTTATTATAGCAATGGTATGATTGTATGGGGGGAGGGTAGGAAGAAAAGTGATTGGGATATAATATGGGAAAACGTAGTTATTTTATTATTTAAATGGAAAATTTGTTTTGTTTTTTAATTGTTGTTAAATTCTTTTTGTTTATGAGAAATTTATATGAATATGAATAGATGGAGAGCATATAGTGTCAAGACACTCCGTTTATTAGTTAATTTCCACTCAAAAACGAGTTATTTCATTTTCTCGTCCTTTCTCTAGAAAAACATTTATTCTTCGAAGTCTTCTCTCCTTTTTTACTCCACTTTTAATTTATTTTGTTTTAGTTGGCCTTATTTTTTTTATCTAGTTTACTCTATATACCGCACACCAGAGGATTAGCAGACCACAGGGTAGCCCATTGTTAAGACACTCCGTTCCCTACATTCCGCCAAATTTAGGAGGCATTGTGTGTTGAGTGACGGAACTCAACGCCGCTCTATGCATAGACATAGAGAGAAGCAAGAAGAAATGGAAATATAAATTGAAATAAATATTTCATTTCCTCGAGTGGGGATTGAACCCACAACCAATCGATGTTTAACATACAAACACACTTTGTGCCCCTGCACCACGCCCCCTCAGTGCCCCTGGCCTCAGTATATTTTTTTTATTTTTATATAAAAGATATATAAACATTATTTTCGTATCTATTAAAAATTTAAAACTTACAAGTTTCATAAAATTTAATAAAGCAAACTGTACGAGAAAAATCTTCATATTCATATTAAAAACCATCCAACGTTTTCACTCCGTGCATATCCGCCATACATCGGGTGACATGTGATTTTGTAGGCACGATTAAATCACGCTTTAATTTATTTTTCCGAAAAATATCATTTATTTTTCCGATAAATATTAGATTTTTCCGATAAATATTAGACCCTGCTCTGGAGCGGTACGTGGTAGTAAGTGTTTTTACGATTTAACAGTTTAAAGCGGTCTCGGTGTTGTTTGATATAATTATTGAATTTTGTGGTTCGTTTCAGTGAAAATTGAAATGAGTTTTTTAAATGTTATTATACCTATACTTACAGTCTATATTATATGGTTTTGTCGTATGTATGTTTGTGGATTACTATTTTTTTTTTGAGATTTCGGTTTATTTTAATATTACCCAATTTTCCGCATATAGTAGGAAAGGTAGAGTGAATGTAATATCAGAAACTCGGCTATCAACTTGCTGTAGACATCGAGATATTGTGTTTTCAGTGGCGGAACTCAACGCCGTACAAAGTGTCTGTTATATATATATATATATATATATATATATGTGTGTATAATTGTATATATCATCTGACAACCTGTCTCGGTTTTTAAAGGTATATTGAATCAATTAAGACATTACGTTCTCTGCTTTCCGCCCAATATCCTCGTGCATATAACTGGAGAAAAAAATAAAATATTACAATTTGAAGAATACACAAAATAACCTTATATTTTTGTATATATGGCACCTATTAGTGTAAAGACCACATATTTATTCAATATCTAAGCGAATTGTAGATAAAATATTGATTTGAAAGATAAAATTATAAAATCCTAACAAATATATTTTCTTAGAATCCAATCTTCATATTTTTAACATAAAAATACAATAAGGCTTAAAAAGATTAAAAGTACGTTTCAAAGTACTCAGTGGGAACATTCGTTATCATTTATAACTTTAATATGAAATTAACGGTTTCAACGCGATTATATTATAACGTAGTTGTATACGACCGCGATTTGCAAATCACGCAACGTCACTATGGGAATGTATCCAAGGTACTACGGTACTTTGTATTGCAATCAGCTTCACGCTCTATCCCGTATACTGCAGGATAGGAAGTGGGAACCTTGTGCTAAGACTGTTCTCCACTTTCCGCCGAATTCTGGAGGCGTTGCGTGTTGAGTGTCGGAACTGTACTGCGCCTTGAATCGCCACCAGAGCAAATAATTGTTAAATTTAAATAAATATTTTATTTATGCAACTGGGGATCGAACCCTCCCCTGCACCACGACTGGCCTCATTTATTACAAGCTTGTAAGTGAAGCCAGCACAACCCATTTTTTTTAGATTCACGTTGCATTCCGCACATAGCGGGGAAGGCAAAGGAAACATAGGAACCTAATTTTCAGTTACTCCAAGACAGACAAGGACTTATTAAGTCATAAGCACTCTGTCCTCATCATGTCTCAGTCACTAAGCATTTCTGTTACAAAATTTCCGTCTAATTCTAGAGGGAATGAAAATATTCAACTGTAACGTGGGGAATGAATGATATCAGCTTCACGTTTTATCCTACATACAGCAGGGTCGGCAAAGGGAACCTAGTACTATCAAGCTCCGTTCCCCACTTTCAGCCGAATTCTGGAGGCATTGTGCATTGAGTTGCAGATCTCAACGCCGCGCTGTGCCTCGACACCAAGAACAGCTTCTCGAGAAGGGATGGAACCTACAACCAGTCGGTTTTACTGTCACACTTTGTGCTCCTGCGCCACCACTGGCCTCTATGATGAATGATTATTTATTATATTTTCATTTTTTCACCCTGACAACAAGGCAAAAGCCTGGCGTTGAGTTCCGCCATTCAACACACAATGCTTCCAGAATGCGGCAGAAAAAGAGGATCAGAGCGTCTTCACACTAGGATCCCTCTACGCCCTGCTAAACGTAGGAAGCTCTTTATAAAGATTGAGTTGATATCTAATAAACTACCTAAAAAGCGGGATTCGGCTCCATCGCCCCAGTATGACATATATATTTAACTAACATATAACATAATACAATTAAAACTAAAAATTAAAATATTTGATTCAACAACGGGCACGCGCTATAAAACAAGTGGTGACAGCCGCAAGCTGTCACCGCGACCGCGTCCGCACCTCGGGCCTCGTATTTAGCCTTCCGTAAAAATAATTGCCGCGCCGAATCATTTTGAATTAAAATTTTCACAATTAAAACGGTTTATACTTTTTGATGATTAATAACTTAGCTTTGTATTCTGTTTAGGGGTTTGAAGTGAAAAGAAATATAAGATATATTCTAAGGTCTACGAGTATAATTAATCAGCTTCACGCTGTATCCAGCACACAGCAGAGTAGGCAGAGGGGACCTAGTGTAAAGACACACATCGTGGCGCAGCGGCACATGCGTGTGACTGTACCGCGACGGTTGTGGGTTTAATTCCCACTCAAGGAAGTGAAATATTTATTAACGTTTATATTTGCACGCTCTAGTGTCGAGGCAAAGCGCGGAGTAGAAAGCGCGGAGCAGAAAGTGGAGAACGGAAGTCTTTACACTATAATTGTTGTAAGTGGTAAAATTGTTTTCTTTGTTAACATATAGTTGACCAGAGGGACATTAGTGCTAAAACACTCCCCACTCGCTCCCAATCTTCGAGACACTGATTTAAACGGCGAAAAAACGCCTTGGTTTATCATCATAATGAAAAATTAAATTATTTATTCCCGCAAGTGGGAATCGAACTCACAGCCAACCGTCACAAGCATTGTTGATGCCTCACAACAGCCATCTATACTGCTAGGATTTCTACAACGCATATGAATGGATGTGGCGTGTTGATTATCGTATGTGAATTAGAAAAGCAAAACGTCACTTACACATTATAAAATTTTAATAAAGCTTTTGCTATTACCATTTTTCTTTATTTAAATCGATTTTTTTTTGGTTTAATGCTTATTCTATAAAGAAATACGATAATTTAGAAATGTAATGTTTTTAACCCAAAGTCAACCCCTAGTCTGTTATATGCTTAAAGAAATGTAAATAAATTTAAACATATTAAATAACTGTATATACAAGAAAATATGTAAATTTAAGTTTAATTTAAAGCTGTTATCGTGAAACAGAAGTAATAGCAATATACTTTACCTGGAATAGTAATCGATGATAGCATCAGTCCCCGTATGTAACCTTCCGAGGAACCCTTTCGATTCATAAAACTTGTACCTTCAGAGATTTATTGTAGGAGAATGTCCACAAAAAAGTAATTTTAATGAAAGTTGTGTGGAACTTTATGGTACTTAATGTTCCTTTTCTTGTGATATTGCAAAAATGTTTCTAAAAGTTTTTACGGTGTTTTTAGCGTTTAAGATATGCATAAGTTACTTTGAGACCATTCGTAGCGCAGCGGCACAAGCGTGCGTCTGTAAAAGCAACAACGTGGGTTCGTTTCCCATTTTGGGTAATTAAATATTTAATATTTTCATTTCCTCACTTTTGTGATGAAAAATCTGACAACTCACGGCGTTGAGTTTCGCTACTCAATACGTACCAATACAATACGCTCTTCCCTCTTGCCTACCCTTCTATGTTCAGGATACAGGGTGAGAATAAAAAAAGCAGTAAGATATACAAACATAACTGCTATGCCACTTTAACGGTTCGATATGCGAGTGAAAATTTAATTCCACCGGGAGCTTATTGTATAAATTTCTCCTCCTTCAAGAATAACCTTAACAAAGAGTTATTCAAGATATAAATACACAAATAAAAAAAAACTATTATCAAAAACCACTTTATGCCTGAAAATGTAGAGTATAAATTATACTACTTACGGCAGAAAGTGGGGAACGGAGTGTCTTAACACTAGGTTCCCTCTGCCTACCCTGCTGTGTGCGGGATACAGCGTGTAGCTGAAAAAAAATAATAATAATATAACTTCTAATTAAAGTTATAAGAATTCACCATATTCATAAAAAACGTAAATAATACTGCGTAAAGTATACGAATACAAAGCGTATGTCAAATTTAGGTCGGTTGCGAAACTAAATCCCAAGCATGAAGGAAAAAAAGGGTAGCATGAAAAATTAAAAAATCGCAGTTTTCATTCAATGAAAATTTCGTAAAAGCGAGCTTGGTCGCGGAAGATACGTTCGATTTAACTTATTAAGCTCATATTCATAGTGGTTACTCTAGTTTACGGTGTAAATGCAATTATATATAATACTAGCGCCCAGAACGTGGCTTCACCCGCTTAAATTTATTTTTATATTAGCCAAGATATACAAAATCTTTATAGACTGTGGGTTATACATCAGTATCAGAACACTGATGCTAGTCGTATATTGCTATTAATCCGTTCATCTAAATCCGTTAAGTTTTTATGTGAAACTTTAACAAACAGTCTTCATAAGCTTTTACATATATAAAATTTTCCGTTTCCGTTAGAAATTTCAGATCTATATCCTCTTTATGCTCCCCAACACTGCTACCTAACCTACCTACTCAATCTCAACTTTTCTAGTCCAAGTATCTTTTTCTACATAGTCTCTTTGTTACTCAGCATAGAAGAGTTTTATATAAAGTTACCTATGAAGTTGACTTTAGTTAACCTATTATGTTATTTTAATATATAATTTTAACTTCTGCCAGAAAATAAAAAAATACTGATACATTGACATCTAAATATACTTAGAGCTTTTTAATCTAGATAAGAAAAAACTGAGGACAGATTATTGGGTTATTAAATTTTCATCTTTATTTGATTAACAGATAGGTTGTCGGCTTGATACCCACTTGAGGAAATTAAATATTTTATATTTTCATTTCTTCCATCTTGTAACTTCGAATGCCATTTTCGAATGAAATTTTGAAAGCTAGATAGACCAGAAACAATTAGGAGTAACCTGTGGAACCTGACGCTTAGACAAAATTTACACTGTCAAGGATTCCAATAAGCGTCTGTTCAATCAACGTGTAATTGGTGGCAGTTCTCGGTTAGTTGAGAATTGAGATATCTACAATTTACATTGTTATGTTTGCGTTTCGTAACGACGTTGTTATAAGAGGTAACTCAGAGAGGAACCTAGGTTTATCTATTCTTAGTGGTACTAGCGACGTATATTATAGTTATATGCTTCACGCTGTATCCCGCACATAGCAGGGTAGATAGAGGGAACCTAGTGTTAAGATACTCCGTTCTCCACTTTCTGCCGAGTTCTGGAGGCATTGCGTGTTGAGTGGCAGAACGCGCTAAACGGCACAGGGGTGTGACTTCGTGTCCTGTAAAATCGACTGGTTGTGGGTTCGATCCCCACTCGAAGAAGTGAAATATTTATTTAGGTTTATATATCTATTTTTTTCGCTTTCGTATCAAGGCAAAGCGCGGCGTTGAGTTTTGCCAATTAACACGGATTGCCTCAAGAACTCGGCAGAAAGCGGGGAACGGAGTTTCTTAACATTAGGTTCCCTCTGTCTCCCCTGCTATGTGCGGGATACAGCGTGAAGCTAAAAAAAAAATAAATAAAAAAATACATTTTACTTGTAAAAAATCATCCAATTTATATCGGACACATAACTCAAATAACTGAACACATTGAACGAGTTGGCATGACTGGATATAACGAAGGCATTTAATAATAAAGAATTTTTGAAATTCCAATCCCTAAAGGGCTAAAAGTTAAAAGGGACATAACAATTTGGTGAAATAAAATAAAAAATAAGTCGTGAAACGAGGCATTCTACATGGTTGTATCTAACAGTGTGTGCAGGTTCAAATTTTACTAGATAATATATATTTTAACTTGACGCTTTATTCCGTTCATAACTTAGTGTATAGGCCGTCGTGGCGCAGCGGCACAAGGGTGTGATTGTAACGCGACGATTGTGGGTTCGATCCACACACGAGGAAGTGAAATATTTATTTACATGAAATTTGAACTTTTACATTGAAATGTTATACTTCCATTATCTTCGCTCTGGTGTCGAAACTCAACACCGCGCGACTTTTTATGCGTGGATTTTAACAATGTCACTCAACAATAAAAGAATTTTATATAGTTTAATAAAAAAAATCAGCTTCACGCTGTATCCCGCACTCAGCAGGGTAGGCAGAGTGAACCTAGTGTTATGATACTCCGTTCCCCACTTTCTGCTGAATTCTGGAGGTAGAACTCAACACCGCGCTTTGCCTCGAAACCAGAACGAAAAAATGGAAATATAAACGTAAATAAATATTTCACTGCCTCGAGTGGGGATCCAACCCACAACCGTCGCGTTACAGTCACACCATTGTGCCGCTTCGCCACGACGGTCTCTCGTATAGGTTAATACTGTCATATCTTCTCTAGTCATATCTATGTATGTCAAAGAAGCATAGCACCTGAGCTGGTTTAACAAACAACGTTTCCTTTACTACTAATTTAAAATTGGTGTTATGGTCTTTTAGATTTACAGCTCTTCACCTTTAACAGCCTCTTATGTTTTAAGTGCGATGTCTCGAAAAGGTGGTAAAACAGCTCTAAGCTTAATCAATTACAGGATAATAAAATTTAAGTGTACAAGTGGAATGCTTCTAACTAATTGCTTTTTTTAATGCTGGAATCCCCTGGAGCTTTTATTACATGACGTAGTGATAGCAGCTTAAGAATACAATAAAGACAAATGTAGGCAAGTTGATATATTATAGTTTACACATATTTTTTACTTACTTCCAAAAAATCAACATTTTACGCAAGAATGTTTTTTTTTATTTTATTATTTATTTAGCCATTTTAATCTCTTTTTTTATCGAAACATCCCACACTATCTGTATTTATATTCCCACACTATCTGTATTTTTTTTTAAAAACGAATAATTTATTTAATGTAACAGGACTCGAACTCACTCCTCGTGAAAACTATCCGGGCGGTATACTCTGTTAATTCCTCAACTTTCTTGTATTTTAAAATATTTCTTTAAAAAATATTAATAACGTAATAACCAAGAAACCCTTCTGAAAAGTTGTTATAATATTAATTTGGGCGCAAATGAATGGCAAATAGAGAAAATTGATTAAATGACCTTTTGATAATAAATCATTTAGCAAAAGTTGAATCCTAAGCTAACACGGTATATTTACATAGATAACAATATTAATTTATGGGGCAGCTGGACGCAGTGCTTCTATATTTTTACCTAACTACGGTGAAGAAAAAGGAGGAATGATTTTGACCAGTATAAGTACTTATGTATGCACACACAGTGATAATTGGTTTTTCAAGTCCCACTGGACCACAAGGGCTTCAAATATTACTACTAATTATTAAAATTCCTACAAGAAACATTTAAAAAAATAAAAATTCTATATGTTTCGAGGTTAAAAGAGGATATAGGAGGATCGAGGGGGTTCCATAAGAGGATTAAACACGGTAATAAGGTTTGCACGCCGGCACTCTTGGACAGGTCAAGTGGAGCTTACAAGAATTTCGTTCCTTAATAGAACAGCAAACGAGGGCCATATTTTTACTACATGGAGCGTTTCTTTTAAATATTGTGTTATAAAATAAGGTGTTTTTTTAATAAAAATGTTGTGATGTTTTTTTTGAAATAAATAAATTGAAATCTACACGTTAACGATTCGTCTAAGCTTATAAATTAACAGTAATATAAAAATTTAAGTAGGGCCACAAGCGTGAAACTTAAAACCCTACAGGTAGCGGGTTCAATTTCCACTCGAGGAAATTTATTATTTTCATTTCTATACTCTGGCAAAACAGGCAAAGAGCGGCGTTGAGCTCCAACATTCAACACACAATATCTCAAGGTTTTGGCGTGTTTGGTTATAAGCATGATATTTGTTGGGTCATTTTCTAGTCATGAAATAATTATTTTTCGTTTTCCTATTCTGGAAATATGGCACAACCAAAACAAACACGATACATGATAGATAATAGACAGCTACTAGACTCTCTGTCGACCCTGCAAGACGGGCAGAGTAAATTTAAAAAAAATAACAATAAATCTTGCCCAAATTTCTAGATGATTTAGCCGGTGTTATAAAAATTATTAAATTTTTTCTAAAAATCGACCGAGATCCATCTTTACTACTCACCCTACAAACATACAGGTGTCCGTCATAAAAGTGATATTAAAAATAGATATATGTTGAACTAACTAATATATAGAATTCTGTTGCCGCATACAGCAGTGTAAGTAAAAGGTTATTAATTAAGTTAAACTGTAATATGTGGAGTATTAAAGAACTACATTCGATACTTTCTTTTTTTCTCATATAACAGCAGGGTAGGCTTCGCTCTTTACTTCGACACCAGAGCAAAGAAATGAAAATATAAATGGTAAAGAAAATAATTTAAATGTTATACATATATATTACATTTCCTTGAGTTCGAACCCACGACGATGACAGTCTCTGTTAATTAAATGCTTACATATTATTGAAAGAAAACGTATCTTATTTTTTTCACGATGTATTTATTATCTTTAAAAAACCTTTTGACTGAATACAATGAAAAAATTAATGTATAATTCTAAATATACACAATCAATCCGGTTACAACAGTTTTATTTAAAATGTGTAATAATCGTGAAAATCACAGAACTTATTATTAGTAAAGATTATCCAGTTTTTTACATTTTTAAAGTGTTATTCAATACTTAGGTAAGAAAAAGATGATATTTTTTGATTATTGGTAAACAAAGTGAAAAGGAGAGGGGAAAGCCCCTAATCTAAAATATAAATAAGGAACACAGCTCACGACGTCTCTCTATACAATGATTCCAGTAATATCCTAGCAGTCTATTCACCTATCCAGTTATAACGTGTTCCAGAAACCACATTATGTAAAGTACATAGAAACACACGCTTTGCATACAAAACCCGAATTAATCATAAGCTACTTAAAATCGTATTCATCACTGTTATCTTGCATCATCGAATTTAAAGCAGATAAGGAATAGATCAATCTTGCGAGCATTAGGCGACGCATCAGGGTGACATCAATCAAGT
>DWGR01003039.1:0-12723 GCA_018247715.1 Heliconius burneyi | reverse complement strand
TCAAATTTGAATATGAAATTAAGAAAATGCACAATTGGTTCAATCGAGGATATTTTACGAGTGAAGCTCACGCGATACGAGGGCGTGTCAGTCGTTTGATATTAGATATTTGAAAATATATATATATATGTGTGTGTGTATTTACTTTTGTCAACATCAAGCACCGGTCGGCATAAAGAATTCTCTTTTATGAGTAGTTTTTACTCAAATAAGTGATTTTTTTATAATACCACAAATATTTTTTTTTTAATAAAAAGACTGACTATATATAAATTGAAATTATGTTTGTAGTCGATATTTTATTTTTAACGTTCTCTTTAAACAGACTTCATATAGCTTCATCTCTTAAATAAAAATTCACTATAGGTTTAAGCCCATAGTGATTATTTTTTGCAGAGTTATTTATACATTGAGGTTAGAGCAGTGGTCTGCATCCACACTGCCCGCAGGAGCACAAGTGTGGATTCAATTTCCGCTCGAGGATATGAATATTTAATATTTAAATTTTTTCACTCTGGAAATAAGGCAAAGCGCGGCATTGAGTTCCGCCACTCGACACGCAATGCCTTTATTCAGTAGAAAGTGGGAAACACAAGTGTCTCAATGGGCATGGAGTTTTAACACTAGGTTCACAAATTCTTTCTGCTTACCCTACTATGTACAGCCCAGACAGAAAAATATAAATATAATATTGCGTATCACAATTCAACAGTATGGTATTTGATAGTTAGGAACGACACCGTTTAATAAAAATGCCACATTGTATAAGTAAAGATCGATACCACTATATTTAATTGTTAACAGTTATCATTTGCTTGAAACATAACCTATATACACATAAAGATAATATAGTAGGTGTTTAAAATTTTATCTTTTCAGCAAAATTTTATAATTTCTTTATTTTTTTGCACGTCTTCCGCATTAACGATTTTCGTTTTTTGATTACTGATATTTTATTTTATTTATATCTTTTTGCACACCTACTCATTTTACTCTCCCACATGACTTAGGTTGGCTGGTAGAAAATGATTTTTAGCGCCCGCCTATTGTACATTTTCTTTATGTATTAAATTTTGTGCAATAAAGAATTAAAAAACAAACGACCCACGTGAACCTAGCTTACCAGTTCAGTCCAAATTTTTGGTATTTTTAAATCTTTTATTGTAATATTTACTTCAGGAAGACGATTATCCTAAAAAGTAGTTAAAAGAATCACATGTTTGAAGTATTAGTTTTTGTAGGAGTTTTTATCGAATACTTAATTATTTATATAACAGTCAACATCGTGACCAAGGAGAAAGTAGACAGTGTTCTTATAGCAACTACATATAACTACACTACCCAGAGAATTAATCGGTAGGATTAATGTAACAGGTAAGACATATTAAAATTGTACTGGCTTGTAACGGAAACGCACCTGTAGCTCCTCTGGTGTTACACGGGGTCGTGGGCGGCGGTGATCGCTTACTTTTAGGTGACCCGAACGCTCGTTTGCCTTGTCCTTTTCCCATTAAAAAAAATCAAGTGTTAATTGCAGTTATTTAAAATTGTGGGGCATAAACGCGCGGCTGTAACACGCGATAACTATCGGTTCAATTTCAGGGAAATTAAATATTTAATAGATATATCCATTCGTTCGCTCTGGTAACCAGGCAAAGTGCAGCATTGAGTTCTACCACCCAACACGCAACATCTTGAAAATTCAGCGGAAAGAGGGGAACGGATGTGTCTTAATGGGAACGGATCGATACATTTACATAATTACTGTCTCAAGTTCTTGTTTTTTGACCCCCATCACTTAACATATTATTATTTTCAGGTTACGTCAGTGCAATATAGCTATTTACAGACACACATATATATTAATTATACTATATTGTTATGTTTCCTCAATATTATAACATTAGTAATCAAAGATTAAAATAAATTAAATAAAAGATTAATAAAAAAGTACGTAGATACAACACTATTACATACAAACAAAGCTATTTTCTTTTAATATAAAATGCAATTGAAATTCTTTATTGTAGAGTATGCTCTTTCTTTAGCATATTGCGTGCCAACGATGGTTTTATTAAAAGATTTAATTTTAAAATCTGTATGAGTTCAAACGTTATTTCTTACAAAGCTTCTTCTTTGCTAAATTATTTGTGTAGGACATTCGTAACGCATTAGTTTCCATTGAAAGCTTATCATGTCGACTTGTGTTAGACAGCGCGTCGGGAACACACACTGATATATTAAATCGAATTCAAAAACATATTATTGTAAGCAAGTCACCTTAACTCTTGTTTTAGTTTATGTAAGTGACAAAAGCAAAGGACATTTGTTTTGTTTTTATTTAATAGTATTGTAATGATATTAAAATATGTATGGTGTTGAAATTGTAAATTAAAAATTAATTAACTAAAGGCGGGTCGTAGAGCAGGACTGTAAACGCGGTAGGTTGTGAATTCGATTTCCACTCGAAGAAATGAAATATTTCGAGGCAAAGCACGGTGTTCAGCTCCGCCACACGACACGTAATGCCTAGAATCTAATCGAATTTAATTCGGCTGAGTTTAGGAAGCGGAATTTCTAAACACTAGGCTCTCCCTCTGCTTGCTTTGTTACTGTCGGAATACAGCGTGAAGCTGAAAAAAAATATAATTGGCTCCAAAAATATCCTCGAGTACGAAATGGAGTGAAAAGTGATAGTTACATGTTTCTGCATAATTAAACTGGTTCGGTACGCAATGGTGATATTTTTTAACTGGAGTTTCGTGACAGATTCAACTCGTAAGATTTTCAACATTATGAATATTTTTTTATATATTTTCTTACAGTCTTCGTAGGGAATCTTTATGTACAAAGATGGCACATTTTTTGGCTTTATGTATATAGAAGAACAAGAAGACCATTTAGAAGAAAGAAAGAAAGAAGAAAGAAGACTAGACACAAAAGGTTATTGTTGTGAAAATAGTTCTTCTACTTCTTGGTCTTCTCTTTCTTGCAATTTGTAACCTACGAAAAAACCGAAGAAATACAGGTTATATTAATTATCTTTGATTATTTAGCACCGTGTCATAATTTGTCAGGACTTATATATTACTTTAACAGTTTAATTATCAAGATGAATAATTAAAATGTTTATTATTTGATCACTTTTTGGCCCATTCACTTTTTTAATAAAAAAAATTACTGTTAACTCTTTTATATTTCTAAGTTACAAAAACCTACTGGATTATACTCGTATACGGGGATTACTCTTTTCCTCGACGAGTACATTCTCACGATTGAGATTTATATGTAGATATCTGTTGCATTTATATATTTATGTTTTATCTGTATACCATATGATATAAAAACACTTTATTGGTCACATTTATAATATTTAGATGTAACATGCAAATTAGGTTTGTTTCGCTTACTTTAGTAAGTTTTTGAAAATCCAGGTCAGTGAAATTAATATAGCAGCCTCTTAAAGTAACAAGGCAATATTTTTTAACTATATATTTGTTTAAAATATATACTTAATTAAAATGATAATCTTAAAGTAATTAAACGTATTGCGTGTTAAGTGGCGGAACTGAACGCCGGGGTTTTGTCTTGGTAACAGAGCGAAGAAATGAATATATTAATAAATAATAATTCATTTCGTCGAGTGCGGATGGAACTCACAATTGTCGCGTTACAGTCACACCCTTGTGCCGCAGCGCCACGACGGCCTCTAAAATAGACGAACTTACTCTAAAATCTTAGATAGATTGTATCAATCATTCTATCTAATAATCGAATGGATGAATATAATTGCTACAAATTCAAGAATTTTCAGTCTTATCTTTTTATTGGAAATGCTGGTTATGCTATCCGGCCAACTTTCGACTTAAGTACTTATCATTTCTCCGATATTGAACTTATAGTAACTGTAATGAGTGATAGCGGATCAAGTAATAGGGGCTGACAGTTTATTAATGCCCTGAATCACGAAGTCACCACATACACTTTGAGTTAGGAACGAGCTTAAGTTTATTCTATTTATGTAACACCAAGCAACAAGTGTTCGTTTCTGTTCTGGAGGTATTGTGTCTTGAGTGGCGGAACTCGACACCGTGCTTTGTTTTGAGCAAAGAGTGAACTTAATCTTAACTTCACGCTTCATCCCTAGCGGGGTAGTCAGAGAGAACGGAGCGCCAACTGCTACGGTCTCTACATACCTCTTTCGCCTCGTCCACTGTCATCAACCTCTTTATACATGTCCTTCGGGGGATCCTCGTGCCGTTTACGTGACCTTCCTCCAGTATCTTTGATACTGTATTTTCGAAGGTCAACCGAGGTCTCCCACTCCCTTTCTTACAACTCACTATTCCATCAGAATCTCTTTTGCCATTCTTTCATCACTCATTCGTTTGAAGTGGCCAAACCAGCTGAGCACGTTTTTCTTCAATATCACTGTCACATTCTCGCTAGTACCTGCCATTCTGCATATCTCTTCATTGGATCAGCTAAGCTGACTCCGAATATCCGACGAAGAGATCGCATCTCCACGTTCAAAGAGTGAACATAAAAATATTAAATATTTAATTGGCATTCTTGGGAATCGGGCCCATAACTTGTCTCGGTTAGGAGGCTTGTTTCTCTTTGTCACGACTGGCCTAAAGTATCTTCACAATAATATTTAACTACTTAAATAAGTAATTAATTACAATTTCTTGAAACTATTAACGATAATCAAACTGAAAATTAAAGTGTCTCGTAAGTTATAATGAATATAAAGTTAAAATATAAATACAGTTTGGTTCAGAAAATCTTAATTGAAATTTACAATTGCGATTTAGTATTTGTCCAGTGTCTACGTTTTATAATTTTTATTCTTTTAAAAAAATACTTTTTTATTACATTTCTAAATATAATTTATTTATATTACGTTTCTACTATTTTACATTAACATTAATCTTACAATTAGGTGGTGATAATCCAGGAATAATCCAGGAAAATATTGATATTCTTGTACATTTATTCGTTTTTGTTTTTAAGGATATAAATTTTCGAGGATAGAGAAAACAAATGTTCTCTATATGCTACATAAATATTTAAATGCATCTATAATCTAGGCTGGACTCAACCTTCGAAAAGATTTTCTGGTGTGGACACAAAACCATTCTGGGATGGGCACGGACCACCCGGCCTCTCCTATTTCCTACGCCCATGCCTGACAGTGCCACCGACTATTGGACATAATTCCCAGTCTAATAAATTAAAGAAAAACAATCATCCATAATTGGCTTTCCTGTGTTTTCCTGCTAAGACTAAAGTTTAAAGTAAATCAATTAAGTGCTTCCTGCCCTACCCCGCTAGCGCCTGCAAGCGTGCTTGCTGTACCGAAGTCAATTCCTGTAAATAAAAATTCAAGGCTGATGAATGATTAATATTTTTGTCGGTTACCGATAAAGGCTATTCGTGGTTCGACCTTCAGACGGCATTAATGAAAATGTATTGATTGATTTATTATTTTTCCGTTTTCATGTGTACAGTTATTAAAAATACTATGAAAACGCCATAAAATCATAATAAAACATTTTATGAGTGTTGCCTCGGTTAAAGACAGATTATTTGCTTTTAATATTTTATTTGGAAAAAAAATAATCTCCTGCTAAATAAAATAAATTTCCAAATAAAATAACAACTTAGTTTTTCGCGAAAATAAATTATTATTTTATTTTTAAGTTTTTATACAGACAATATATATTAAAATAAAAAAATGTATTAAGTAAATATAAATAAGCTGCTAATGTTATGTTGGGAGTGTTCCCGAATACATAACTTTTCACGTATAGTCACAATTTGCGGTTCCAGGGTAGAAATTATGAGCCAGTAATTCGAGGTTAATAGTTTATTTACGATTAAATTTACGGTCCTTGGATTCAGAACAATTAAGATGACAGCGCTATTAAAATATTACATCTCTGTTTCCTTCCGTTCCCTGTTCCTGATGTAAACGACAAGCTTAAATTTATCTTTCATGCTAGCTTCATGCCATTTTATTCCTTTTAAAATTGAGGTGAGTGAGATTTTACAATACAAATTAAGAGATTAATATTTATTCGTATTGCATAGAAAAAATAATATTTACAAATTCATATTTGAAATAAGCAGCAAGTTGAAGTTTATCAATTTTATTCTCTGCATAATGAAATCCTGCAGGGTATGTCCAGTATTAATATGAAATTTGGCAAGAAGTAAGGACTTACAGTACATAACGGAAGAATTCCGAAAAAGTGTAGAATTAAAAATTTATATTACAGATATAAACTATTACAAACTTATAATTGTAATTTTTTACATACGACTGCATGCGCCCGCAAGCTTAGGTTGGTTAACTTTTATAAGTTGTTCCCCCCGTTGACAATATACTGAAATCAGTACGGAACCGTTGGTGGGCGAGTCCGACTCTCACTACACCGGTTTTTTAATTATAAGTATTTCTCCTATATACATAAGTCTTCATTCTACATTCTTATAAATTCTTTTTCTCGGAACTCTGTGGGATTAACATATTTATTAAAAAGTGCATATTTTATAAGCGCTGTAGGATTATCGTGATCAGAAGAACAAAGGTAATGTCAGCTTTCTAAGTATGGATTTAAAATATATGCGGAATTATATATTGAATTGCACAACGCAATTGTGTTATGAATAGAAAATTTATACTTTCTAAGTAATAAAGACATTATAGTTAAACATAAAATGAATTAGCTTCACGCTGTATTTTGCTAATACCAGCGTAGGCAGAGGGAATCTAGTGTTTAGGCACGACTTTCCCGATTTGATTTGGGTCAAAAAATGGGCAACAATTTCGAGACATTCCGTGGTGAGAAGTGGAACTCAATCCCACAATTTGTCTTGTTACCTGAGCGACAACAATTTATACTTCAGAGTAAAAAATGAACCCACAACCGTCACTTTTAGAGGTCAGACGCATTGTCGCTGCGGAACGATAGTATTAATGTTATTGTTAATTATTAATGTATATGTAAATTAATTTATATCTAATATTAGCCGTGTGTTCCTGGCTTAGAATATTATCACCCTGGTACTGGTATTACCACACCCGGTACTTAATACCGGCGTGATGTAGTGGCTCTATGCCACTGCGTTTCGCATTACGAGTAGTATATTAGGTAATGCCGGGCTCCGGCGACTCCGTCCTAGTAGCTCCTCTGGTGGTACGCCTAGTAGTGGGCGGCGGTAATCACTTACCATTAGGTGACCCGTACTCTCGTTTGCCATGTCTTTTTCTATAAAACAAATATTAATTATATTGTTAGGCAACCGAGGCGCAGTGGAAAATGTCAAATTAAACGCAATGGTTATGGATTCGAGCGCTACTCGGGGAACATAATTTGTCATTTCCTCTGGGAAGGTATTCGTATATCTGTCAGTTATAATAATGTCAATAAGAACATTAAGAACATATAAAAATGATCTCCAATAATAGTTTTTTGTATATGTTCGACGTCATTATCCACGTAAATATTCAAGAAGCCACTTACATTGGAGTAATTTCTACAATTAATAAACAAGCTGAAAAATACAGACAAGGAGACGAAGTGGATAAAAAAGTATATACCGTTTGGATATTGATAAGTGCCTTTAATGACTACTTGATTGAATAAATTCGGCACGCTAGTCCTGTATAAATACTTGAGTAACCATATATATTGTTATGGTAATTGGATGTTAAATTAGATTTTTTACGGTGGAAAATATCGGAAAGATTCCTTCAATAATCAATATGGTTTATCCCGCATAATAGGGACAAGCAGACAAGGGGGAGAGGGGCATACCGTGGAGATACCGTTACCGATACTGTTCCCTATTTTCCATTCAATTTTCCACACTTTACGTGTCGAGTGGCGTAATTCAACGCCAAAATCTTTCTACCAGCGCGGTCAAATTATAATATTTATGTTCATGATAATCCCTCCTCCGAGTGGAAATGATTACCACTGTAACAAACATAATTGTAAATTTTAACAAAAAAACCCGATTACTTCAATTTCCACCGCATCCCATAATCAGAACCTTACTAAACTTTCATCAAACTATCTTGGAAGTATGTATATTATTTCCAATAAAAAAAGAATAATCGAAATCTGTTGGCAGGATATTCAGTTATAAGTCGCGCGCATATTTAATGCAAATTTAATATTTATGTAATTTTCTCATGGATAACATTGTTAGAAAGAGACCAAGTTAAGTCAGTATAAATTGGTTCAAATTATCTGATTCTGAGGTAACAAACATAAAAAAATACAATCGAATTGATAACCTACTTTAATAGAAGTCGGTTAAAAATAAACATAAATCCCTTTATAAAATACTAAAATTCTATAGACGAACTGTCTGATACTCGTATGTTTATTGGTTCTCGTTAGCATTACACAAATCTCTGAAATATAACGCCACAAGGAAAATGCTTAATAAATTCGATAAAATTTAATTTTAACTCCTCTGTCGAGAAATTCGATATTTCGAAGTGCGCCTTATAGGCACATACCTGTTCCAATTAGTAGTCACTCGTTTGTTTATATTACACTTTCCATAAGAAATTTTAACAGGTGTATTCAAATGAAGGTTGTCATAGCACGTGACGTGACAGGATGGTTGTAGGTTCTTTTTTCATTCGGGAGTAAGATCATGTATAAAATTTTAACCACTGTCTTTAGGTTTCCATATTTCGAAGGGTAAAAACGGAGGATCCATTATAGGATCACTTTGTTGGCCGTTTGTCCGTCTGTCAAGACCATTTATCTCGAGATTGTATGAAGGTACTGAAATTTATATTAACATGTTTAAGTCTATGGTCCCTTTAGGTTCAGAGAATATCAAGCTAGAAGCTTAATTAGTCAACGCAATGAAAAGATATGAGCATTTGTGCGTCAATTTTGCTGCAATTTTGGATCCCAGAAAAAGTCAGAGAATTTCCTGTAATACAATTCAAAAAAATTGTGAAAAGACATTTGTGTGTTAAAAGTTATTATCAAATTAATGATTTTATAAATGATAACACGCCTTGGGAATGAAATGCTCGCTCCAGCCTGTTTCAAAGGTATCATTGTCATAAATGATTAAATGTTGTATAAAATTGACTTAAAAAGAAAGTCCTGCTGAGTTTCTTGCGCCGGTTCTTCTCAGGTCTGAGGCATTAACTTTAGTGAACTGGTGGTAGATTATTTGACGTTCAAAGCATGTAACTTCTATCTCTTTCTGCAATTTGTAACTCTAGTGCACAACGCGTGAGGCAAAAGAGTGTTACTGTAAATACGACAGGTGATAGTTTTGATTCCTTTTCGAGGAAACCAAATCTTAAACTTTTCTTCATTTTTTGAACTTAAGTTCTGCCATTTAACAGACAACGCCCCTAGAATTCGGGGGAAAATGGGGAACAAGTGTGTGTTTGTCGAAACGAATTGTACACAAGGTTCTCAGATTCCCCCTGCTAACCCTGCTATCTGCGGGACACAGCGTAAAGCAAAAATAAATAAAATTTTATATTTTGAACTATCTAATAGGCGAAATGAGCACTAAACTCCATGTAAAAGGAGTACTTAACTTCCTCAACTTTTACAAAGTTTGTCGCATCCAGGTCATTTATACGAATTAAATCTTTCACTATATAACCTTTAATGCAGTTAAAATAAAGTGTGGCTTTTAGTTTCTTGTAGCAAAAGTAACATTTATACCAATTACCAACTGTCGCAGATAGCAGATAACTTTCCGAAGCAATTAAGGGGTAGTATGATGGTACGTTTATTAAAAAACTTTGTTTGTATGACAGTTCGTAATCGCATTCACGTTGCAAGAATGTATTTCAACCTTTTGATTCTTTTATATCCACAAATAAGTAACTAAAAGTTACTACAGTTTAATATTATAAAACTATTTTTCATTATTATATTTAACTTTACGTTCAGTATTTTACATTACGTATAGTTACAATGTAGGAATGTTCTAAGATTTCAAGATTAGGCATTATTCAAGATAATCAATATACTTACATCACTATCACCTGTTTTATCATCGCAGCGGCACAGACTGTGACAGCCACGCGACGGTCGTGGGTTCGATCCCCACACAAATATTTATTTACGTTTATTTTATATTTCCATTTCTTCGCTCTGGTGTCGAGGCAAAGTGCGGCGTTGAGTTCTGCCACTGAACACGTAATGTCTCCAGAATTCGGCAGAAAGTGGGGAACGGAGTGTCTTAACGCAAGGTTCCCTCTGCCTATCCTGCTGTGTGCTATAGCGTGAAGCTGATTTTTTTAAAATTTTATATATTATCAACAGACGTATAAAACGAATCGTGGAACAAGTGATCCTCTTAATAGATCATTTATAAACAGCCAAACCGAAACGAGCGTACAGAAAGATATAAATAGATCAGTTTTACTGAAAATCAATGTGGCATGCAATTTTTGTCTCGTGCCGAGAGCTCTTTCAGCACGCCACGCCAACCTTGGCACGGCATCGATCAGATATTGTAATGTTTTTGTGACATTGTCATACGCAGTCGCATCTAATGACACCGGAAATATTTTACCACAGAGTATATAGTATGGGTATACTCTTTATTTTTAAATGTTTTTCTTTTTACTCTTTTAGGGCAGTGATTAAAAATTTGTATTTTTACATATGAGAGTAGGAATTAATCAATATTTTATATGTGTGTTTTGCTATTTACGATTTATTTTTATTATATATATTTATGAAGAGAAAGTAGAAGTGGAAGAGTGAGAGTGTCTTAACACTAGGCTCCCTCTGTTTAAACTGCTATATCTTGAATATCTATAATATCTTGAAGTTATCGAAGCGTAGTGGTAGAGCGAAGGTCATTGTAGACGCGTCGATTGTGGGTTCAATTGCCACTAATTATCACTCTCGGGTCCGCTACTTAACACGCAATATCTCAAAAATTGCATGGAAGAAAAGGAACGTAGTGTCTGATTATTCTTTCCCTTGTTTGATAATCCTTATCTGTCTGTCTTTCTAATTTAGAAAACTTTGTAGTACGTGTCCTAAGAATCCCATGATCATTAAAATCATACTTAATCTTAATCAAGTCTAATAATTAAGTCAGCTATTGGTTAGTATAATATAGTTTATTGGATTTCTTAAGAACGTAAGTTAAATTTTGAATTAAACAAAATATTTTGTTTTAAACAATAAATATCCAAAAACATATTATTCTATACCTGATACCTAATTATATTATTTTATACCTGAGGTAGATAAATAAACGCTTTACTACGCTTTAATAACACTACGTACCTACTGTTTCTTGTCGTAAATTATAGGTTCTTATATAGCAAGTGTGTTTGCAGGTGAAGCTTATAAATCACGTCGAGATTAAGACAGCCCTTACAATCTCTTAATGCGGTGCTGTCCTTGTATTTTAGTATGAAATTTTAGTGTAATTTTTGTTTTTACTTTGTTAAAAACAAAATTGGGGCATTGAATTTTTTAAAAATATTTATTTTTTCTGATTTTATAAATATATATTTTAAAATATATATTTATTTTAAATAATAAGTAATTTTGAAAATTGCAACTTCTGCAACAGAGTTCAGCTTGAACCTAAAAAAAACTTACTTACACAAACACACAGAAGTAGGCAGAGGGAACCTAGTGTTAAGACGCCCATTTGCCGGCGAATTGTGGAAGAATTGTGAGTGGCGGAACTTAACGCTGCCCGTTGCCTCGACACCAGAGCGAAGAAATGAAAATATTAAATTTTCTCAATTAGAAATCGAATCCACAACCTGTCGTGTCGTTTACATTCACAATTTATTATTAGAAATATAATATAATTGTAATATTATACAAAGATACGGAGTGCAGGTAAACTGCATTTGAGCTTATTCCCCCTATATCCAATATTCGCGTATTGTGTTGCACAAAAGATTTCGTAGAATAGCGTGTCAGGATTTGGGTTAGCCATTTTCCGCATAATTCAGTTTTCTTGATTATTTAAGTTACTAAAGTTGCTTTTAGAGAATGCACATTTACTATAGAATTATATAGTTTAGAAATAGGTTTTAGTTGAGTTGAGGCCCTCGTGGCGCAGCGGCACAAGGGTGTGACTTCGTGTGCTGCAAAATGCTGGCTGGACTGCCAGGTTGTGAGTTCGATCCCCACGCGAAGAAGTGAAATATTTATTTACGTTTATATTTCCATTTCCTGGCTCTGATGTCGAGGCAAAGTGCGGCTTTGAGTTCTGCCATTCAACTCGCTCGAAACTCGGCAGAAAGTGGGGAACAGAGTATCTTAACACTAGGTTCCCTCTATCTACCCTGCTATGTGCGGGATACAGCGTGAAGCAAAAAAAAAGTTTAACAACTTTTGAACACAAGCATGTGACTGTAAACGTGACAGTTTCAAGATTCGATTCTCACTCTAAGAAATGAAATATTGGTGTCTGGTATAGCGTGACATTCCTTGTTGATGTTATAAATATAAATAGATAAAAACTATTAAATTTGTAAAATATATGTTTGCTATAGAAATGTTTGTTCTAAGGAAATTTATAATGCCACGGCTAAAGTTGAAGCGGCCGCAGCTCCAAGTCGATCCTTACCTCGGCCTCGTTCGGCTTTGTATTGTGCCTATTTTAAACCCGGCTTTACTTTAGTTACTGAAAGAAGTATAATAATGAAAAGTTTGGTTACTCTTTCACGTTTTA
>DWGR01003038.1:0-12723 GCA_018247715.1 Heliconius burneyi | reverse complement strand
AAAGTTGCTTTTTCTATGAGCATAAAGTGTTATTTATAGTATAGAAACATTTATAAATATACTTATTAAAGAAAAAATATCTCTTAAGCGAGACAAAAATAAAGAAGTAACAAGCACGCAACATGCACACATTACACACACACACATTACACACAAAAATAAAGCTATGTTTCCATAGAAACGACTCAAGTCAGTAAGTTACATCGTGGTGAAGCAAAACAATTCACAACTGAGAACGAGACAGCTCTCGTAGTTTGAGACGACTTGAAAGCTACTTGTGGTACATGCACGCCACATGTAAATACTTGTATGAGCTGTTGTTTTGTTGAGAAATGTTTTGTTTTTGGTTTCACGCTGTATCCCGCATGAAGCAGGATAGACAGAGAGGAACTAGTGTTACTGTTAAGATGCTTCATTCTCCATTTTTCGTCAAATTTTGAGTGGCGAAAGCTTTGCCTCGACACCAGAGCGAAATGATAATATTAAATATTTAATTTCTTCAACTGGGAATTGAACTCACGACCTGTCACGTTCACAACCAAAGATTCGTGCCCCTGCGCCACGCCTGTCGTCAGTCCTTGTTTTCTAAAAATATTTAATTCATGAGGTACCCTAACCAACAATATACTATCACAAGATAAAGACCATTAAGCTTATCAGTGACGAAGGATCGTTGACATCTAGTGAAAGTTGAAGGTGATCGGAGTCGACAGGGAAGCGAAAGTATTACGAGCAGATTAGGTGACGTTTGTTTAGCCTACTAAAATTGTAAACAGAGTCTTATATGTTCATTTTAGAGGTTTTTATGTAGTTAATTATGTTATAAGAGGTTAATAAAATAAATCAGCTTCAAGCTATATCCGGCACACAGCAGGGTAGGCAGAGGGAACCTAGTTTTGAGACACTCTGTTCCCCACTTTCCGCTAAATTCTGGAGGCATTGCGTGTTAATAAATGAATCATTGTAAAATAACTATTAAATACAGCAGCTTCTTTTCGCTTCACGCAGTATTTCCATACTACTGGGAGCACTGCTTGTTAAGTTGAATATATTGAATATTTCATTTCATCGAGTGGAAATCGAACTCACAACCTGACCTGTTTACAATCTTTATAGTATAATAATAAAAATTTCTACATCAGCGTTCTGTAGGTAGAGTCGGAAGTACACTTTATTTAAAGTGTACGGAACTAGAGACAATTCAGTGCGTAACAATGATGACACATACAAAAAACTACCCTTCGCTTGTAAAAGGTAAAATTGCTTGCCCCATGCTGTACCACATTGAGCACATTATACATATATGTATATGAGAATACTTAATACTTGAATCAATATTACGCTATAAAGGTGTTATAAATAGGTATATATTAAATTTAAATAACAAATATGTCGAATGGCTGTCTTGACAGCAGTGCCGTAGGGTATTTGCTGCCCTGGTGCAGCTTAGGACTTGATGCCCTTTGAAATGGTCCAAATTATTTCAGAACACAATAGAGTAAATAAATAAGTAGATAAGAGTATGTAAATAAGAGTAAGTAGAGTAGTAGTAGTAGTAGAGTAAGAGTAGTAGATGCGATTGCACCGTTCGTAAAGTAAATTTTAATTTTTCTTTAACTTAAGTATTTGATAAAAATACGTAATTTCAAAATTAACTTATATAAAAATTATGTAAGTAAATAAAAGGGCCTCCATCTCACGCTGCACTCGACCGGAAAGCTTCACGTACCACCGGCTGTTATTCAACGACAAATTATTATCAAATCTTCTCGGGTACCACGATTAGTTTGAAAGGGAGATCGTGTATCTGAGATACATTTATGTAATCCAAATGAGCAGATATAAAAACCAATAGTTTTTATAACTTATATTAATCTTTTTTTATATTTATATCCTCCAACGCAAAAGGGGAGAAAGGGGGATATTTATAAGTTAAATGTTATATAGTGTTTGTCTGTGGGACAGTAACTCCCAGAATTAACAAACTGATTTGGGTGCAGTTTTTTTTAATCGTAAGACTTGTTTGTTGTGATGGTTTTTAACTGTGTTTAATGAAATTCGGATTACTAGTTTAAGACCTACAAGCATTTATACAATTTTATAAATACTTGTAGGCCTTATTATAAAATATTTACTTTTGCTCTTCAATTTTTACTAAATAAGCAATGTACTCAAAAGGAAAATAATCTTTTATGACTGTGCTCATATTACACAATTGCATAGCTGTGCAAATATATGTAGCTTGCTATACAATGTAGCATCTTTTTAATTTCAATATCTTATATGATTGTACTCGTCACAATTAATACGTTTTTTTAAATTATTGTTTAATACGAAGACCGATGTAGCCACGGTAAGAATCTAGTACAGAAACTATAATAGGTGATGTTCGAAGTGGTATGTGGCTTCGTGACTTACAATATTTCACTACAAACAATCAAAATATAACAAAATTATAACAAAGTTATAATGCGAGTTGCAGACTAGCATACCGAGGGCTCCGTACCAATTTCCGGATTGTATATCCTAAGTTGACAAATTTTAATTTGCGGACGTATGCAGTCCTTTTGTATGAAATCAACTATAATGATGAGTTTGTAATGTTTTTTTGTTATTAGAATATTTATTTATTAGAATTATTCCACTTTTAGGATTTTTTTCTTTTATTTGTACTACAAGTTGTCATTTCTTGCAATTGCATACAAAATGCAGTAATAACGATGCATAAACGCTCGCAGCTTTTGATTGCCTTGACTTAGAATCTTTTCAGTGCTCCATCCAAGAGACCGTGGCTTAAAATATTTGACATAAATATCGGATTACATCTACGCAATCTCGAGACAAATGCTATTGACAGACGGACAAACGCACAACAAAATGATCCTACAAGGCTTCCGTTTGTTACTTTTGAAGTACGGAACCCTAAAAAGTGACATCAGTTTTACGAAACACTAATTTCTTATTCTATAAACAGCAAAGCACGCGCTATCCACATTGAATCAATTAATCAGAATTATACTCATGAGTGCGCAGTAATGCGATACAATGTCGCAACGTTACAATTCCTTAAGAATTATCGACTTTTTATTGTTTACTGGTTACGCAAACGCCTTGTTTTGACTGTTGCGGTTTTAAATTGTCTAATTTCTTTTTTTAACAACTATGTCGTAGTCTGGCAAAATGCAGAAAAGCTGCTGCTGGAAAAGCTGGGTGAAAAATGTACCTACCTATACAAGTTTTTTTATATAAAATATGAGCTTGACCGTAGATCTAAGTATTTGATATGAATTTCAAATTGATATATCCACGCGATCTCGAGATAAATGCTATAGACGGACGTATAGAATGAAAACAAAGTCCCATTTTTCCTTTTAGAGGCACGGAACCCTAAAAACCGGTGAATTCACTTGTGGTCTTCGAATTTTTAAAGTAAGCTACAGTTTCGTTAAAATAATAAGTGTAGAGGCGAGTCACTAACTTCTCTAAATTTTAATATATGCAATGAAATATAACACAGTTTGAGAGCTTTATAAAGTTAATATATGTATTCGAAAGTAAGATGCGAACAAGTTCTAAATATAGCTTTAGAAAACTCCCGCGATGGACGCGTAACATACCGAAGTATTAACAGTTATAATTTGTATCGATGTATAATATTACTAAAGTATAACGTAAGATATGTAAATATTTTACAGATTGTTTACATTTTCAAGACATCACGGTAAGTAGAGGGAACCTAGTGCAAAAACACTCCGTTACCACTATATGTGCGATTCGAGACATTGCTAGTTGAGAAGCGTTCGCGTTTTGTGTAGCTGGAAAAAGAAAAGTGGAGATCGAAACCTTAATCATCATGATTACGATCAGACGATGACTTACTGTGCCAACGACTTCAATGACCTCAATAGAAAATATACCGAATATATAAAAGAAAATACCATATTAAAAAATGTTCTAAAATATGCTTAACATTATATTTTTTTATATTTTTAACTTTTGTTTTCATATTATTATCTAAATTAAGTATGTTTCAAACACAAAAAAAATAGCATTTGTCATAGTATAACTGAAGAGTTGTATACAATCAAACAAATTGATTATTATTATTTATATCGATATTTATTTCTCAATAATTCAATAACAATAATGTGGAGAACGGAGTGACCTCACACTAGGTTCCCTTTGCCTTCCCTGCTGTGTGCGGGAAACAGCGTGAAGGCAATAATCCAAGTACGATGTTGTTGATGATTTTTTGTATGTATGTTTTGGCATTGAAAACATTTCTCATAACCAGGCAAGATTATATCTAAACAAAATACAAGAGTATAAAGAAACCTGTACAAATTGTCAAGTCATTGAGATAACAGTCAAAGAAATTACAAGGCATACGTTTTTTTTTTATTTTATAACGGACAAACGACCTCCAACTAACCTGCCCCTAAGATCTAGTGGTTAACGATACAGATCCTAAAGTAATGGGTTCGATTCTCATTGAATAAAAAAATCTGTGTGATAAGGCCGTATACATCCTTCTATACCAGTGGTTCCCAACCAGTTGTCCGCAGAAGCCTAAAAATGGTCCGCGAACAATCTTAATTTTAGTGGGCCAGCGTTAAAATTTGTGTTTGATTATAACAGTTTATATTTATTATACCTACATAGTGGTCCCTGCTAGCAATATTGAAATCTAAAATCTTGAATCTATCTATCTATCTAAAATATTGAATATAAAAGTGGTCCCAGATAAAGAAAAGGTTGGGAACCCCTGTTCTATACAAATAGTTTTAATGCATTAGTACTTTCTCAATTTTATATGTTTATTTTAATCTATTTTGATTAAGAAATATTTTTTATTATATTTTTATTAAAAAATTTATATTAATTAATCCGCTGTATCAAAATTCATTACGGAAATCAATTATGGTAACACTTTTGAAGCTTGTCGCGATGTATTACTTAGATAAGGTAGCGCAAGTTACGTGTTCTTAATGATAGATCTAGTTGTCTATCGTCTAACATCTCTTAAATTGAGGGTAGGTAGAAGAAACTAGTGTTAGTTCTTACATCATAACGTTCTCAATTCCATATAATAATAATTTAGTTTATGCAAAAATAATTTGCATTGAAAATTATTCACGTATATTAATTTAAATATCTTTAAGTTTTTATCCTGTACAAAGCAGGATCTTCTTCATCCTGGCATTAATCACGGCTTTTGCCAGGGTCTGCCTTCCTGCTCAATCTACTCCACTTTGCACGGTCTTTAGCGTCCCCGGTGGTTAGACCATGTGTACAAAGCAGGATATGCAGAAGGAATGGGAATCCTCTACTTAAGACACTGTAGAGTTAATTCTGGAGGCATCGTGTGTTGCCGAAGCTTAACGCTGCGATTTGCCTCTTTACCACCATGAATGAAAATATTAAGATTTTCGCCACAATTTGCCTCTTTATGTTATAAAGTATTCGTAAATAATAATATTATTTACTAGTTATCAATCACAGAAATTAAAATATGTTGTTTAAGCTGTTTTTAAAAAGCTTTTCCTTCTTAATATTATGCTAAAATCTAATAATATAACTTTTTAAACTTTTCACTCACATCCAAAATTATAAATAGAAAATTGTATATACCCACTGAAACACTAGAATAAACAGAATCAAACAACTATCTGATGCCAACACAACGTCAGTCTAAACTACCTTCACTTCAGTGTATGTATGTATCGCAACCTATTTCTCCTAAACTAGTACAGTCTGATGATCTGTCTGTTACACGATGCTATAAACAAACGCCAATTGGGCCACCTGCAACGGTATATATATATAGGTCGGCTTCAACTA
Organism: Heliconius burneyi; assembly: GCA_018247715.1. Classification (NCBI taxonomy): domain Eukaryota; kingdom Metazoa; phylum Arthropoda; class Insecta; order Lepidoptera; family Nymphalidae; genus Heliconius; species Heliconius burneyi. Next base: position 6,882 of record DWGR01003038.1, on the reverse strand, counting down.
TTATGGGCAGCGGGTACTGGCAAGTACTGAGAATGAACTATTGTAGTATGAAAGGAATCGAATTACATTTTTGTTTTGCATTTTGTTTATGATGTTGATTAAAAAAATAAAAATTAAACCAGTTTCACGCTGTATCCCGCACAGCAGGGTAGGCAGAGGGTACCTAGTGTTAAGACACTCCGTTCCCCACTTTCTGCCGAATTCTGGACGCATTGCGTGTTGAGTAACAGAAGTCAACGCCGCGTTTTGCCTCGATACCAGAGCGAATAATTAAATATTTCATCTCCTCGAGTGGGGATCGAACCCACAATCTCATCATCATCAATGGTGATGATGACTTAAGTAAGTCTCAAATAGGGATTTAAAAGCAGAAATGATTTAATTTTTAACAGACTTCTGTATGAAAAGGAGGCTATCGATTTGCTAACTGTACTTTTTTTGACTTGACTGTATTTTTTTATAAAATTCATGCTTAACCATTTTTTTTTGGAAGAAAGATTCTTTATTCATAAAAATATAAGATAACTTATGTGTTTGGTAAAATTTAGAATGTCTTAAAACAATACGTATTAATCTTAAGATTTACTAATATTGATAGAATTACCACTATTTGTAGAGCCTAAAATGTACCAATATATGAGATATAAGCAAAAAACCAGTAAATAATTCTCCGTTACTTAGAATAGTAATAGAAGAAAATAACAAAAATACTAGAGAATTTTAAAATTATACGAAATAATTATATTTTGTAATAATTGCTCAAATACATATATTATGAAAAATAAAAGTTACCTAGATATTATAAAGAAACTTGCAATTTTATATTTTTCGCAACATTTGTGGAGTAATCTATGAAATCGACTCTGTAACCTTCTTACTATATATGTTACATATTTAAACATGTTTACCATACTTATAATTATATTTTTTTATTTTTATCTATGTCCATCGGAAGCCGACGATTGTGGGTTCGATCACTACTCGAGGAAGTGAAATATTTATTTACATTTATAATTCCATTTAAAGGCAAAGCGCGGCCTCAGCCACTCAACACGCAAAGCTTCCAGAATTCAGCAAAAAGTGGCGAACGGATTGTGTTAATGTATAAGTTCCCTCTGCCTATCCTGCTGTGTGTGGTACAGCATGAAGCTAATTGAATTTTTTTTAAGTATCCCTGTAGCGGAATTTTTAAAACTATCCTATTTTTATTATTTCAATACATTGTGGTCGATATCTCAGTTAAGTTATGATGACACCAAGCAAATTAATCTTACAACTCTTCTGATAGCACTGCGTTAGTGCACGAGGAGTGGAGATGATGTGACATGTTTATGTCGCAGTCCACCGGATTTATGCGAGATGCTATCTGGTCTGGACGTGGATGGAGCCAGTAATAGAATATTATGTGTAAAATTACTACATATATCTAACTTGATTAATTGACTTTAAAGTTTCTTTTCAGATTCACATTGCATACCTATCCTGCTATATGCAGGAGAAACTTAGTGTCTTAATTCTTCACTCTTTGCCCGAATTAGAGAATTCGAAGTTCATTCTCCTCATATGGATTACAGTCACATACTGTCTTATTGCGCTACGATTGCCTCAATACTTTTTTTAACTTGGGTTATAATAAAGAGCTTCGTTGTTATATATTAATAATTAGGTGAATGAAAAATATTAGAATTACTTAATATATGGCTAGGCCGCCAAGTCTGTTGATATAAAAGAAAAGAAAAGGTAAAAGATTTTTTCGAAATTCTTATTAAATATATATTATATATGTTTTCTTTTTACTAATAAGGAAAAGATAAATTAGAATTTACATCCATCGAAACACTAAGCCACATCTGTTTCGATAATCAATATTCGATCCAGCATTTTGTATTACATTATTATATTTATTCTAGTTATGTAAAGTTACAGGTCAATTTCCTCGAGAAGTCGAGACTCTTGGGATTTATTTGTGTTGCCAGCTCGTATCTAATATTGCAATAATTTAATATATTATGTTTAAATGTTAATATAATTTATATGCATCGTGACGCCATTGTGATTATTGTTTATCTGTTTGAATTTATAACAGGCGTTTCTTGGCCTAATTGGATAAAACGCTTTAAAAAGCGTTAGGTTACGTTCACAGAAATATTACTTAATATGAATATAGAATTAATATTTAATGAAAACTGAAATATATTCACTATTTCTGCGTTTACACAAGGTTAACAGACAACGTAACAGACAGAACTAAAAAAAGCTTGCTTAGAGAAAGACAGAGTTTAGAATAAATTATCACCGTTAAGCAAATATCTATACTTTAATGAGCTTCTGTAATAATTTGCAATGTTCCTCGATAAGAATCGAGTACAGAATACAAAGAGGGTGCGTCAATCAGATTGTTTACAAAGGGACTGCGGACCAGAGTCGATGAGTCAGGTCAGGTGTTTCACCTCGTGCTATTTGTGGGGTGCAGATATGCCGTTGTTTCTTTTAGATGCAGGTTTTATTATATTTTCAGTAGAAAATCTTGCTATAGGTTTGAGTTTTTATATAGCTTCTAGCTGTATCCAGCACATAGCAAGATCGGCAGAGGAAACCTGATAATCTAGTGCTAAGAGTAAGATTATTGCTGCAATTATTAATATAGTTAAATTATATATGACTTGACCGTTATGTTTAAAGAACCTTATTATTAAAAAAATCCTAATAAATAGTATTATTCTTTAGGCTTTACCTAGAGATTGCGTTAGTTCTTATAAAAAAATAAACTGCTTCATTGGGATTTGGCTGGTTATTTTACTAGAAGTTTTTGGTGGGAGTTTAGATATATCACATATGTAGCTACATACTTTATATCGACCAATGCAATTGATTGTCTGCAAAAAGTTTATATTATTTAAAAAATATATATACAAGTTAGAAGCTTTCGACAAGTCAAGACCTGCTATACTCAGGGTGGTTATCCGCGCGTGACCTGTGAGCGATCTCAATTTCGTTATAATAAACTAAAATTAAGTATAATAAAATATTAAATCAAATATATTTATTATTCACGCTGTATCCCGCACATAGTGGCCAAGGTGGAGGGGATCTGGGAAAGTAGAGTTGAGACACTGTTCTCATTAAAACACTTCTATTTCTCACTTTCCGACGAATTCGGAAGGCATTGCTAGTTGAGTAGCGGAACTCAAAGCTGCACCTTGTATCGTTACGAGAGTAGAAAAATGAAATTATTAAATTCTTCATTCCCCTGAACGGGAATGTAACCCACAACCTGTAACACTTACCTACAGTCACAAGCTTTTGTCCCTGCGCCACAAGTAATTAAATCCGGATATGTATATATGTTATTTATTTATGAATATTCTAAATATATTCCTATAAGGAAATGTTATGTCGATTGTACAAGCGGAAAGTAGAATCCATTGGACGAATCGCGTTAGAATAAATTAATATGTAAATGTTTTGTGGGCCAAGTACTCTTAATGTATTTAACATTTATACCTAAGCTTTCGCTTTGTATATGTAATTAAAACTATAAGTGATTATAATGGGTGAACACAATAGGCATGAGCGTAGGAATAGAGGGAGTCAGTCTGTGCTCACCCCAGGATAGTCTTGTGTCCAAGCCAGATTTTAATGACACAATATTACCCCAAAAATTGAAAAGTAAATTTCAATAAAACAATTCGTATATACTAACAATTTCAAGTTTCAATATATTTTTCTATGCTTAATGCTTTATCCCACTCGTAAAAGGACCACCTTAAAGGCCGGCAACGCACCTGCAGCTCCTCTGGGGTTGCACGGGGTCGTGGGCGGCGGTGATCACTTACCATCAGGTGACCCGAACGCTCGTTTGCCTTGTCCTTATAACATAAAAAAAAAGAAGACATATAGAGATGAGAGTTGTTAAGACACTCCGTTCTCTGTTTTCTACCGAAACACTATTTACATTTCGTACCAAAGTGAAGAAAAAAAATAACTAATTAATTTCACTGAGTCCCCACTCAGTAAAATGAAATTTAGGGTCGAGCCCCACTGAGCCTAAAATCATCGTGTTTAGTGTTCCATCGAACCTAAATTCATCTATTCTACCACTGTGCCGTAATGGCCTGATGGACATAACTTCGGAATACTTGTAAACGAAGCATACGATATATGCAAAAAATATCAAATCAACTTCACGCTGTATCCCGCACACAGCAGGGGGGAACTAATGTAAAAATACTCCGTTCCCCACTTTCTGCCGAAATCTGGAGGCATTGCGTGTTGAGTAGTCGACACCAGAGCGAAGAAATGGAAATACAAACGTAAATAAATATTTCACTTCCACGAGTATGAATCGAACTCACAACCATCTCGTTACAGTCACACCCTTGTGCCGCTGCGCCATTACGGCCTCTAATATATATAAGTGACACTATAATATTCAAAAATAAAATTCAACTTGTTCCAAAAGATATCCTTTACTAAAATATTTAAATTTTTAAATTAACTGCTTTTTTAACTGTTCACGATATTATTGTACGTACTGACCTTAAATTTTAGTATATAAGAGTAATCATAATTTTATTCGTGGTTTGCCTATTTCGCATTTAAGCATTGCAAAATGGACGTCGAGTCATTCTTATAAATATTAATAACTTTATTTTGTTATTATATTACTGTAAAATAATATTTCATCATAAATATAACTAAAATATTTTGTAATAATATAAATATTTTAATATCTAATAATACCCAGGGGTTGCGTGTCTATGTCGTAATATCCTTTACTTTCTTTTCCTTTATTAATTATGTACATAGAATATTAAAAAATAAACAGGTACACGCTGTATCCCGCACACAGCAGGGTAGGCAAAAGAAACCTAGTGTTAAGAGACTCCGTTCCCCATTTTCTGCCGATTTGCAGGCATTACGTATAATCGTGGAACTCAATGCCGCGCTTTACCTCGAAACCGATTAATATATTATTTGGGAAATAGACATATTTTTGGCTTTTTTACTTCGTCATAGCTTTGAAATCTGATTCACGATACAAAATAATCCTAAATTTAAAACGAAAGGTAGGATAACTCGTACTAAGTGGACCCTATCTACCACAAAAAAGTAATCGCTAGAGAAATTTAAGACAAAATAATATTAAAAACATGTATTTAGTTCTTAGAACTTTATAAATAGAAAAACAACTATAATATAGATGCTAACTGGCATAACCTACTTACATTATCAACATTAAACATTCCTTGTTTATTTTTAAATCTCGTCCTACAAGAATGCTAAGTGATTTGAACGGAACTTGCTTACTTACTAACGAACTAAGCTGCCTCGTTTTATAATAATAATAATTATTAACTAAAACACATTTTATATGCTATATATATATATATATATATATATATATATATATACTGTTTTATTATATATATATATATATATATATATATATATATATATATATATATATATATAATAAAACAGTAAAAATATTTTGCCTGTACATTTAATATTTTTGACCAAAGAAGGAAGGACACTTAAAAAGAATAATAGAAAGCAAAAATTTTTGTTTTAATTTTCTGTCTGTCTGTCTGTATGTATGGTCACACTAATCTTCGAAAGTACTGAACCGATTTACTTCAAACTTTCACCAATTACTTTGTTTTAACTCAACTTAACATCTTAAGTTTGTTTCATCAAAATCGGTTCATTAAAAACCGTAATCGGCATTCGAATGAACTCAAGGCATGAGTTTGCCTGCAAATATAAACCAATCCATATTTATACTTATAATTATAATAAATCTGTATTTTTAGCCAACTTGGAAAACAAGGAGGAGGTTCTCAATTAAATATTTAAATATCGATTTGATACATATTCGATTCATATAATTATTTTGATTTCGATATTGGATTATTCGATTCGATTTGGGTATTTTGTGTAACATGCAATCAATACATTTATTTTACGGAGAATATTATAAATCCTTACCCAAATCAATAATTTAACATTTAAGGCTGTAACCGAACGAGTAAATTAAATTAGTCATTGACATCAACATATTATGATTGTCAGACGTCAGTCGGGCGAAGCCACTGGCAGGCCGCTAGTAAGTAATAATGCTTTTAATTATTGTAAAAAAGTCATATAAATTTATTAATTTTAGAAATATACGTTCATTAGTTGATTTGTAGTAGCTTCACGCTATATCCCGCACACAGCAGGGTAGGCAGAGAGAACATAGAGTTAAGAAACTCCGTCCTATCAGTCAATACAAGAAAGTAGATAAAACAATCTAAACATTGATCTCATTTAGAATGCAATTTTTTTGTAAAAACAAACTATAATTATGTCAGTGTAAAGTAAAAGCTTTATAATTATAATGCCGAGCTTCTTCTGGTCATAAAATGAATGAAATTACAGCCATCCTTCTCAGAACTCGTATAGCAGAGATGTGCAGAAACCTACATCATATAAACATTGCTTTATAGTAATAGCTAACAGCATAAATAAGTTGTAACAAGCGTATAAGATCTTCGATGTAGCTTGATGAGGACCTATGGCTCAGTGGTCAGAGCGCCTGGTCAGTTTCTAGGAGGCACGGGTTCGAGTCTCGCTATATTGGTTTATAGTTATTTATTACTTATAAATAGGCCAGTGGTGGCGCAGAGCACCAGTGTGTAAACGCGACTGGTTATGGGTTGGATTCTCTTTTAGGAAATGAAATATTTTGTCATATTTTATTTTCATTTGTACGCTCTGGTGTCAATGCAAGCGCGGCGTTGAATTCCGCCACTCAACACGTCATGCCTTCAGAATTCAGAGGGAAATGAGGAACGGGGTGTCTTAACATTAGGTTCCCTCTATATATTCTGCTGTGTG
>DWGR01003037.1:0-12725 GCA_018247715.1 Heliconius burneyi | reverse complement strand
ATTTTCTCGAATAGGAATCGAACCCACAACCTGTCGCGTTTACGCTTGTGCCTCAACGCCACGACTGGCCTCATGTTTTTATTATTAACATATAATGGCGCAGAGGCACAAAGTGTGACTGTAAAAGTTGGGGACGGATTGTCTTAACACTAGGTTCCTTCTGCTTACTCTGCTGTGTGCGGGATACAGCGTGAAGGTGATTTGGTTTTATAAATATATTCTATTCTTTCTCATAATTTTAGAATACATTATCAACACGAGGCGTACACGATGAAATATTAAGAAACTTGTACACCATACCGATGTTGAGTTACAACGATTTGAAGGAAGCCACTAATAACTGGAGTGCAAAGAATTTGTTGGGCAGAGGCGGATTTGGACAAGTTTTTAAAGGTATTTATTTATTTTGCTATATATTATGAAGTGTTTTCTTATTTTGTGCAACATAGCAGAGAGAGACACGGAACCTAGTACTTAGACCCTCCGATCTCTATTTCCGTTGAATTTTCGAGGCATTGCGTGTTAAATAGCGGAACTCCACTTTTGTTTGCCTCGTTGCCAGAGCGAGAAGTGAAAATTGAATGCCCTACCGTCGCGCTTGCGCCTCTGTACTTTATTGAACTTTAACTATACTTTTACAGGTGAATGGAAACTTTTACCGCTTGCAGTGAAGAGGTTACGCGATAATGCGGATAACAGAGAACTAATACGGGAAATGTGTTTAAATCAATACCGACATGATAACATATTGCCCTTATATGGATACAGTTTGGGAGGTAAAATATATTTTTTAAAAGAATTGTTATATTGATTTTCAGTAGTAAATTTGAGAGTTAAGTGGGGTTTCTATAGCCCGACTAGGCACACATAAACGTATACAGACGGACAAAGGATCAAAACTTATAACATCCCTCGTTCACGTTTCTCGTCGGAGGCTTAAAAAAGAAACACTAAAGTAATGTAGAGCGCGTCGCTAAGTGTCACTTACTGCGTCATACTGTATATATAACATAATGTAATCACAAACTCCGCATATCGAATATTATGAATACGAACAGACCTGCGAGAGTTTGACTCGTAATGTATTCGTCGGGGCTTACTTATTTCCATCGTGTTATGTAAAATTCTAATAATGGCAACATATGTTATTTGGTTTTATTTTTGTTAGTAATTTTGTTTTGAAGTTTGGTTTTTTTTGTCTTTCCATTATTCCTTTTTTTTATTCAATAAACTTAATTTTATTATATATGACCAGAATATTTTATATTATTTAACACTTTTTTATCTTTTGTTTAATTAAAAAATTTAAATTATTTTTATTTTATTATAATTTATAATGTTAGGTCCAGAAACCTGCCTAGTATATCAATTAATGGCAGGCGGTTCTTTAGAGCAAAGGCTAAGATTAAAATCTGATCAACAGCCATTGACGTGGCCTCAAAGATACAGAATAGCACATGGTGTTGCCAGGTATACATTAATTTAGATATAATATATATTTATATATGATGTCAATTTATTTTAATTTAGCTTTATGCTGCACGAAGCATGATAAGCAGAGAGAACCTGGGAACCTAGTGTTAAGACACTCACGGGGTTGAGTGGCGGAATTTAACTCATACTTTGCTTCGCTACGAAAGCGAGGAAATGGAAATATTAAGAATTTCATTCCCATGAGCTGAGGAAATCGAACCCACAACCGTCGTGTTTACGTATCACGTGCCCTAGCGACACAGCTGGCTCAATTTCTGAGCGTATATTTAGTGTTATATATTTTTAGAAACCCATGTAGCGTGAAACTAAAGCGAGTTTCAATAAAACTTATTTATAATTATTTCAGAGGTCTTCAGTACTTACATACAATGGAAGGCACACCATTAATACACGGTGATATAAAACCAGCTAATATTCTGTTAGATCAATGTACGATGCCCAAAATAGGTGATTTCGGACTCGCTAGAAAAGGGCCCTATGGTGACGATAGAGGTTATATGAAAGTTTCTAAGTGAGTATTTTTTTTATATAATAATATAATATACTCTTTATTGCATTTAAATACAAATTCTCATCGCATTCATCTTATATAGTAATATTGGTTAAAATTTATTGTTAAAACGTTTTTTCGGACTCTACAGTACGATCGTCGCCGCCTTTAGCTGTAGATGGCTGCACAGATTTGTTTTCAGGATTTTTCTTATTTAAGATTAGTTTCTTCTCAGGGCGTTCACAAATGGTCGACCAAACCATACTTTGGTATTTTTTTATAAAATGAATTATTAGAGCTTGAAAGTTTATGCTATGTTTTGTAGGTCTGTGTCATGTATAAATATGTTTTTAATGAAAGCACTCCTGCAAGACACGCGGTAGCATGTCTAGCCAAATTCAAGCTAAAATACAACTCACCAAATCATTTAGTATTTTATAAAAATTGCGTGTTCTGAACCAGTGTTCTGTTTTGAACCACTGTTTAAAACCTAAAAATGACATCTACTTTCCAATACTTCTTATGATGAAAATGGGTTATTGTTCTTCAAAATCATAAAAATCCCACGAAATTGTGATATTTGTTCATATATTTATGTATATAATGTGTATATTATAGAATAAATGGTACTCGACCGTATCTGCCGTCGGACTACCTCCGCTATAGATGCCTGTCCCCTGCCGTGGACGTTTTTAGTTATGGAGTAGTAATGTTGGAAATGGCCACCGCTTTACCAGTCCTTGATAAAAATAGGGAACTGGTTCTCTTGAGTGATTATATACATCATGTTGCTTCGCAGAGAATTGATTGTGGTGAGTTGTGAAGGTTTTTTTTGGTAAAAAAAAATATCATTACCTGTTTAGTAGTCTCAAGCTTGAAGCTTGATTGTGTTAATTTAAAAAATAACATTCAAATTCATTATTTATATTTTTATTAAGAATATATATATTCAGTCCCAATTGCCCTTACTAACAACATTTGTATATTATCATTTTTATTTTGTTTTAAACAATTCTGATATTGAAACTAGCAAAGTTACAAACTACTTATTGTATAAAGATTTGCTTATCTGAAGATTGAGCTCTGTTAATTTAGGCTAGCATGATAGGCGGAATTATACATCATTTCCATCTTCCGCCCTATATTGAAGACATTGTGTATTAGGTTGCGGAACTCAACGCCGCACTTTGTCTACTCAGCAGAGCGAAGAAATGTAGATATTATATAATTATTTCGATTTGGAAATCACACCCATAAATATATTTATATAGTGACATACTATTTAATTCTTTTAAAATAATATAAAAATTAATTATTGTAAAACAATTTAATAACTTAATAATTAAGGAAATATTTCACTTCTTTTCCATACAGCAACATTAGAAGACACAAATCTAGCGAATATGCCAAATTCGAACCCGCAACTGTGCCGGGAGTTTGTATCAATAGGCATACATTGTACGAAATACAGAGGGAACGAAAGGCCTACAATGTTAGATATTTACAAAAGATTGGACGCCATGGAGTTTCCTGGGAAACGTGTAATATAAGAAAACGAGAAAAGTGCGAGACGGTCTCGCCCATCGATGGTTCCGTACCAATATAACGATTACAACATATTAAAGTTCTAAAACTTAAGGTTGCGGGTGTACACACTAATTTTGTATGTAATGTACTAAAAAAATATGCTTGTAATGCTTCTTTTATTGCAAGTTCTTACTTCTTGCCAAATTTCGTAATTGTAGGTTCCCGGAATGTACCATGTAGGTTTTTGTTACGCGTTGAATTTCATACAAAATGCAGCAATGATGCTCCAACAGAATGTAGACTTGGCTATTTAATATTAATTTTAGTTCGATATCTCCACGCAATCGTGAAAAAAAAAAAGTTTTGACAAACAGACCAGACATAAAAACCCCTTTTTTTTAGGTTTTTTAGGCTTTCCAATTCCAAGACAATTTCCGTGTTTATAGAGAAAGTGCTGGAAATTTTATATAAAATAATAAAGTTAAAAATAACTTTAATTTAGTTAGAATCCAAAAATGGAATGATAAATTATTTTGTAACAATATGTATTTACTTGAAAGGTACACACACTTGTGTGTAAATATCAATAAAAAACGTCAAACGGCCATGTGTTTTATTTTACTTTATTAATTTTGTTTTGTTATTGAAAGTTAAATAAAAAATTGCGAAACAACAATTACGTCATTTAGTGCACTTGGCGTTATTCGATATACTAATTATTCCTTATAAAGAAATGTAGATAGTAGACTCATTTCTGGTTATAATCTGAATTAAAAAAAAAACAATTATGCCACTTTTTAATCGAAGATATATTATTTATTTATTGTCATGAATTTTTTATGATAATTTATTTTAAATATACAGCCACACTTACAAACCTCGATTATTGTTACTGGCATTAAAAAGGTCCAATTTTTTTTTATTTAATCAGTTTATCCCTAATTTATATGTCTGAGTGCTGATTCTTTGTATATGATTAATATCTAGCTACATTAATGTTATGCCATATATACTAAGGAAATATTTTTGATACATGCTATTTTTTATAATTTAATTAAAATATTATATCAATTATTTTTAGCGGCTATACGTAAAACTAGTTAAAGTAAATAAAACTAAAGTATTTTAAATATATTTTTGTAAAAACATTTTTGAGTTTTATTTTTATCCTAATGTTTTTTAGAATGGTTATTTATTTGTAAACCACTGATATTTGTTTAATAAAAATAAAAGAAAAATATAAAATTTTATTTTTACTTTTTTCCAACATACAATATTAAGTTTTATATTTTAAATTATTATAGAAAAATTAAACTGTTGCTGTATTCCACTTTTATTTTTGCAATCTGTACTAAGCTTAGTACATTTTTGCATGTACTAAAGCTTAGTATGCTTTTATAAGCATAATTTTATATAAAAACCTCATGAATATCAAATAAAAATTGAGATTGGTTTTTTTTAGTTTCACGCTGTATCTTGTACATAGCTAGCAGGGTAGGCAGAGGAAACCTAGTGTTCCGTTCCTCACTGTCTGATGAATTCTGGAGGTATTGCGTGTTGAGTAGCGCAACTCAACGCCGCGCTTTGTCTCGACACCAAAGCTAAGAAATGAAAATTTAAATAAATATTCCCTTTCCCCGAGTGGGGATCTACCCCATAACCAGTCGTAATTACAGTTACACTTTGTGCCTCTGCGCTCTGACTGGCCTCAATTCAATCACTTTTTCATTTTTCGCAAAATCTTTTTCATTTTGATTGTATTAGGCTTCTATAGAGACGTCGTTAAAACTGCTTTTATGTAAAGTGGTAAAGATAAAAACACTCTGTATACATAGTCTACGTAGTTGTCCCAAGGCCCTTTTTCGACATTATAAGATAATTTTGCTACAGTATTTTCAAAACTATAAATATCATTAATTATTAAATTATATGTAGATACATAACATCCTCTCATTGAGATACAACAACATTCTCTCATCATTCTCATTGAGATATACGTATTTTCACATTATATTATATAAAAATTTAAAAAAAAAACAATAGTCAATGAAAATATATTTTTATTAAATACACTGGAGTTTATAAACTATATTGTCACGTAAAACATCATTATTCTAGGATAAATATTCACATTTCACAATAATTTATAATAATAAAATACATCTATCAATGTCTTATTATTCACAGTCACACACAATCAGTAACAGTTACAGATTTAAAAAATGATAATGCCTTATTGATATTTCAACTTTGGCCTTATGTTTTTTCTCAATTTTAAAATGATTTTGACCCCTTCAGACTTCATTAAACATTACTACACCAATATAATTTTCAAATATCGAATATCATCAAAATTGTTTATAATAATAGTAATTTGGAAAACACTAATTAGCAGTCTCAAAATAAATATCTACAAATGAACAATTTTTTATCTGTTAAACTTCAATTTACACAGCTATATATATATAATAAATTAAAAAATATGTATAAATAAATACTACTACTTATAGTTCATAACAAAAATATTAGACCATAATGCAAAAGTGATAATTTATTTTAGGCATCAATAATATAACTTTTATACTTTGATTATGATAAAATTCTTTAAAAAATGAATTTGACCCCAATTTAATGTTATTTGAAATATTGTAGAAAATAGCGTATATTCGATCGAAAAATATATAATAGCATTAGTAGGGACGACAGTTTTAGTTTTTTGTAGTAATTTCAAATACCATAATTGATCAATGTATGAAAAAATATATATAGATATCGATTATGCATCAACTAATAAATACTAAATACAGCAATTCATAAAAAATGACGTAAAAAGAGTAATATAAAAACAAACATATGGCAATACTAGGATTTTGATTTGATTACCTGTGTCATTTTATCAAATAACTTGATTCCATTCAAATTTTAAAATAAAATGTGAACAGACTTTACACTGTTGGAAGCGCACTGATCTGGATTTGGGATATTGTGAATTAAGTGTCGGAACTTAACGCCGTCTTCGTCTTAAATTCTACCAGAGCGAGAAAATGAAGAGAAATCACTCGCCTAATTGCCATGACGGCAAAAATAATATAAATATACTTTATAATTATTAATGAAATAGCAAGATAATTAATTTAAATCAATTAAAATTACACATATAATCAAACCAACACATCCCAAAAAAAAAAAATTATTTAAAAACAACAATTGGATTTAATAGAAAATTCAATATATATTTGGCGGATACAATACAATCATTTATTATAGTTCTACATAATTCCGACAGTTTCGAAGTTTTAGGACTTTTCGAGTTAATCGAACCTGTGGCCACTTTGCATTCTATGCACGTTATACCATAACCTCTAATACTTAGGTCTTTGTGACCAATATTATAAGAACCAGGCTCATTTAGTAAAATGCCTTTGAAACTAATTTTATCATCTGTTCGAAGTAATTGAGTGAAATTGGAGAAGAGATGATCAAATTCTAATGTTATTTCTGTGTGACGTTTCAATAGACCACCGTTAGCTTCCATGTTGACGACCACTTCAGAGGTATACCTGGTTTATAAAGAGAAAAAAATATATTTTCATTGCAGCATAGTGGGACTGTGACTAAAACGCAATGGTTGTGGATTCTATTCCCATTTGAGGAATATTTTTTTTTCAATTGATGGCTCTGGTTAAACAAAACGCGACGTTGAATTCCGCCATCTCGCACGCTATACGCGATAGACTGCGCCACAACGAACTTAATATATAAATAATTATGTTAAATATTTAGAAATTAATTAATTAAACATATAATCTTTGTAACGTAAATTTTAACTATTAGATTATTTAGTAATTATTATATTCGAGATTATTTAGGATATATCATTAAAGGATTTTTATACTCATAAAATAAATAATACATTTTAGAAGATACATATATAATACTTACTCATTTAAATTATTCAAATGGCAACTCTTTCCGCTCTGTCTGGCAACATTTGCCACAAATTCACAATCGTCACTTTCGCACTTGATCGCCTCACCATAATAACACTTTATATAATCCGACAAAAAATGTGGTAACCACGACACTAACACATTATATTGATTCTTAACACTTTTCAATTTAACCTCTTTAACATAACCCTCCCAATTTATATTGACATTGTCTAATATTGAACATTTAATTTGTGTGGATATCATGTTATTATCCGACCAAGATGGAATGTTGCACTGACTGTAATAGTCCTCCCAAGAAATGTGGTACATTTCCTCGTAGTCGGTTATAAAATCGTTTTTCAGTAGGTTTTTTATAGACGGTTTTTCGTCGCCTTTGAATTCTATGAGGGTTGTTGGTAGGCCATCGTCCTTTAAGTTAGTTATGAATTCGTTGCTTGAGTATAGAAGTGTTATAAGACCTATGGCGAGCTGTGGAAAAAATATATATAATTATTTTGTTTCCGTTTCTTAAATTAATTAAAAAGAACTCAGAAATTTACTTTAATTTGTAAATAATATAAAAAATAACGATGTATAAAAACATTGCTGGATTTTAACATGCGTATTTTTATTATTTACACAATTAAACTATACATTAAATCTGCCTAGATTTTTTTTATTCTATATAATATTTTTAAGATTATAAAAGGCAGATAAACATACCTGTATAGGCGTAACAAATTTCTTAGTAGTTTCCGATTTTGCCAAAAAGCATGTAACTCCCAAACCCACTATCAAACCAACTAAAACCGTCAAAGAATAAACCAATTTCGACATAGTGACGTATTGTAAAAACGTCAAAATCGGTAAAATAACCGTTAAAATTCCCATCAACGGTAAAAATAAGAAAGAACAAACTAACGCTAAGGTACCCCTTATCAATCCATAAGTAGTGCAACCGTGAGAACAAGTTATAAACATTTGTAACCAACTTAGAGTGACGCAATGTGGCAAAGTATACTTTAGAAAACCCTGCCAATTACTCCTTTTCGTCATTAAAGTTAGAATAATTGGGATCAATAGTGAGAAAAACATTCGAGAGTTCAAGCAAAATTCGATACTATTCCCAAGGATATAAGATGGATAATTCGATATGCGCAAGTCTAAGAACCTCCACCCTTGGTGGACTACTGTATCTTTCTCGTAAGGGTATTTCGCTAAAACGTTGATACCAAACGATATTAATGCTAATAAATCGGGATACGAATTGCTATTATTACCAAAGGAAAACAGAGTTAAGAACATTAAGCAAAAGGACAAAACGCAAAACTCAGAAAACGGCACCCACTGTGTCGCTATAAACGGATAAAGAAACAAATTGACGAATAATGCCAAGAAGAACTGAATGAACGGCCCTAGGTTATTTTTAACGAACAAATTCTCCGATTCATCTGGCTGTAAGTTCCCATCACTATATCTCAAGAACAATCCAGACCATTTACGAAAATCGATAAATTGTCGTTTCGCCAATAAAATTTTAAACGTACAAATTACCATTGCAATAATACTGACATAATACAAAACTAGAGGCACCAAATGGTATAAACTGTCAGTACTGACTGACAAATAGGCTATAAGAAATAAAGATAACTCTATATTCGAGAGTCTAAAAGAAAACGAACCAAAATAATAAAGTAATTTCAGGTATAAAACTTGTATAAAAAGTAGGGGATGTAAAAAAGCCTGATTTAATATGGGAATGTGATCTAAAACTTTGATATTTGGATCTGTGAGGGTTAATTCGTAACTAATTAGGGGTAATTCGCCTTGGCAATAATGTACTGCAGCGGAAACTAAGTTGTCGACTGTTAGATTACGGATATCTTCGTTTGGTTGGCATCTGTCTGGGTATTCTGGAAATAAAATTAAAATTATAAAAAAATATAATAATATTCGAGGCTGTTGTGGGACTGTATGTGTAACGGTACACGCGACAGTTATGAGTTCCATTTCCACTCGCTTTTCTTTAATACTCGTTATATGCTTGGTATCCAAAAAATACCCAAAAATGGGAGAAAATACCAAAAAACCCACAAAAAAGCTCACCATCCTCAATATCCTGTGTACGTATCGTCCCATTTGTATGCAAATGGTCGCCAGCCTGCAACTGTGATGGCTCCAAGGCCTGTTCATCCAAAATATCTTCTTCTTCAGGACTCTCATCTTCTAAGGAATCTTCATCCAATTCCTTCCTTAGGGTCGTGGATATTTCACGAATCCTTTTTTCTAGTTGAGCTGTTGTTATGTATTGTTCTCCATTGGATAAACTGGAGCAAGCGACTTTAAATTAATATATTTATTGAGAAATTTAGTAAAATTGGCTTGGGCTGCAGTTGCACATATAAGCCTCTCAAAGTAATAAAAATACTTTAAGTACATACTAATATAGTTAAAAAGACCTTAGTTACCTGGCAAACAGATCCCTCGCTGCCTTCCTAGCCACTGTCTCTTGTCGGCTCGCCGTGAGACATGACTTCGCCCGCACTATGGGTGCACTGTCCTCGTCTATGACACCACTACGTATGCACCTTGAATATGAATGTAAAATATTTATAAACAAATATCTTCCATAGAGGCCGTCGGGGCGCAATGTGTTAGACGGTAAACGAGTCGGTTGTGGATTCGACTCCAATAGGAGAAATGAGTTATTTTATGTTTTTTATTTTCGCGCTTTGTTACAAAGGCAAAGCGCGGAGTTGAGTTACGCTAATCAACGCACAATCAGCAGAAAGTGGGAAACAGAAGGAAAGAAGGGAAAGTGTTAACTTCTCTCTGTGTACCCTGATATTTGCAGGATCCTATTATTCTTATTATATAACAGGTCAAAATTGAGATCGACAAATTGTCGAGACACGCCATTCCTGATTTTTCCCTTTGGCAGTATTTTGTGTGGAGTTCAAAAACCACTATCAGCGCATTTTCAGTAGGACACCGTGCTGTTGGAACTCAAATTTAATAGATTTATTATTGATTTTATGAATTTAATATACATACAGTAGAATAATAGTTATAGTAGAATAAATGTAGGCTGTAGTATATAAATATCATTCTTCTTAAGTTTGGAATAACACTTTAAAAAGGTGGGAATATTTAGTTATTGCATTTAATGGAAACATTATAAAAACAATAAAAATAATAAAATTATTAATATTTTCGATTTATTTTGACCAAACATTATAATGACAATGACAAATTTTACAGAATTTAAATAAAATAAACATTTAAAAAGAGCGAATTATTGAAATAATATATAAATATATTTTTCTTGTTAATAGAAAATTATACTATTTATATAAGCTTACACTTTTACAGCAGACTTTTGTAATTCCATACAAACTCTATCCCATTTTATTTTCCAATTTGCAAAATCATTATAATTTCCGTGCATTTATAATAACTGCACATCTACTATTACAAATGGATTGTAAAAAACTGACATTTTAAAAAAAACACGATGTTTAACAAAAGAAATATCTGCTCCTAATATCATCATAAAGAATGATAATATTATTGTAAGCAATTCATTACCTCATGTCTTGAATGTACACAAAGATATTGGAATTTTATTGTTAGTTATATGTTTGTTTTACATTGTGACATGACTTTTGATAGAATAATGTCAATTGTTAGAGTAAATTTTATTTTTATTACTGGCCAGTTTGAGGAGAAATATAATTTCGTTTTTTTTTTTCAAGAAAAAAAGAAAAATATCATTCTGTCTTTGTTGGTTATTTAAAAAATATTTTTTTAGTTATTCAAAAACATAGTACTAAACTTACAAATTAGTATAATTTTAATTAGATATTACTGTACATTTTATGAGTACAGTAATAAAAATAGTAAATACCTTCGAAGCATTCTCCTAGCTTCTGGATGGGCTTGTTCTGTAGCACAAATAAGCCATTCCAATGCTTGTTTGAAATTTGATATTTTATCTGCCTCCAGTTCTAAAAAAACCACATTAACAATATTATTAACACAAATAATAATTTAAATAATGGATGTTTAAAACTAAATGGAGTCTATTCTATTTATATATATTTGATAAAAAATATAATGTAAGAATTAGTCTTTTAATATGGATAAATTAATCTCTTTTCTTTTTCATATCACACTTTTGCCTCGCATAACAGAGTAGGCAAACAGAACCTAGGCCTGTATTTATAAACCCCTCTGAGCTCTGGAATTGTTCCTCAGAGTGATCTTGAGATTCCATTTTCATTCATAAATTATTACAACAGACACTCAAGATCAATTTCAAAGTTGATGAGTGGTTTAAATGTTGTCTTTAGTGTTAAGTAATATAAACAACTCCTCACTTTCCACCTTATTTACATAATTGAACCCACAACCCTCAGGTTTACAATGAGCCACTGTATCATAATGGCTTCTATAATAATTTTATAAATCAATAGTCTTTCCAGATATTTATCAACATAATATATGCTTATTGTAGCATAGAGGTATGACATTTGACTGTAAATGGAACAGTTATAGGTTCCATTACTACTTGGGGAATTCTTTAAAGAATTATTTTTATTCTTTCACTCTGGGAACAATACAAAGTACCATGCTGGGATTTAATATACAATGTCACAAATATAGGGCATAAAGTGGAGAACAGAGTAACTTATCACTAGGCTCCATCTGCTTACCCTGCTATGTCATGGAGGTATAATATACATTATCAAATATACTTGTAAGGAACAAAATAACACAAAAAAATATAAAACACATTATAAAATGTTATTACCAATTTTAAATGCACTCTCATTATTATTATTCTATTAGTGATTTAATTTTGTATACTTACTCTCAATGCGAGTGATTATGATAAATAGATTTATAAAAATGTTGAAGGATGTTAGTGTACCGTAAAACTCTAATTGAGTTTATGTTTGCACCTTGCATTTGTAACTTTGTATTATTCAATTATATAATAAATAAATAAATAAAATATACTCTACATACCACATTTTTCCTCCAAAAGTTGTTTAGCTAAAACCACCTGTGACTCAGCACAGCCATCTTCTGCCAACTGGTTGCGTAGTCGTCTTAAAGAGCCCTGAGGTCCATCTGAAGGAAGGTAAATTTACAAAAAGTATAGTCCGTCATTATTTGAATATTATTTTAAAAATCAATCACCCACAAATATTGCACAAAGAAATATAAACTTGGGAGTTATTTTTTATTCAAAAAAATTTAAATTATCATGTATATAT
>DWGR01003036.1:0-12727 GCA_018247715.1 Heliconius burneyi | reverse complement strand
TCGTAGCGTTTGCGGCTTTTTGCCCCTATAATAATAATATTTTGGTGTAAACAATTTAGTTAATATATTAATGTTTCAAATAAAGTTTTTATAAATGAAGATGAACGCTACTAGTTTGTATGTTTCTACTTGTCGCTTAATAATTCTTGCCGATGCTGCCGATAAAAGTTCGTGGACAGACTTATTTCGTTTGGTCCCTTATTTACGACAATCTTTATCATGTACAGTGTGTGGTAATTTATTAAAGGAACCTTACACTCCAACGAGCTCTGGTTGTCAACATCATGTGTGTAAAAATTGTAAAGGTGGTAGGAAAAAACTTAAGCCTTCGTGTACTTGGTGCAAAGACTATGAAAACTATACTGAAAATTTACAGTTACGAATTCTTTTACAATGTTATAAAAAACTTTGTGAATATTTTATGGGAACTGATATATATAAAACTTTATTAGAAGAAGAGGAAATAGCAGCAGGTGTAAATGGAGGCACAGTAGCAAGTTCAGGTTTAATAGATTTAATACAAGAAGGAGCGGGGTTTAATGATGACTATAAAAGTACTGCAGGTCTTTCGAAGTCTGCCTACAGTATATTACCATGTGTCTATACCAACTCTGCATCAACACAAACACAAGCAGCATCATCATCAAGTAATTCTGATTCAAGATCAAATAGTAAAGATTCGCCAAATTCTAGAGCTATTTCAAATGGGTCTCCCCTTTACTCTGTTATGTACGCAGGTTCCGGAAATAAAATCACTATCAAAAGGAAAGCAGTTGATGAGACCGATTCATCAAAGATAGAAACTAGTCCAAGAGAAGGCAAAGTATGTAAAATATATATTTACAAATTTACACTACTTGTTATAAAGTTAATATTTTTTTTAATTTCAGTCAAATCAATTAGGGTTTAAGAAACCATCAAGTAGATCTAGAAGCTCAACTAGTAGTAAGAGGAAAGGGTGTAGATGTGGTAATGCCACGGCTACACCTGGTAAATTAACATGTTGCGGGCAAAGGTGTCCGTGTTATGTAGAAAGCAAACCTTGTACTGAATGTAAATGCAAAGGTTGCCGAAATCCTCATAGACCTGATGGACTGAAGGTAATAAATATATATTTATTCCCAAAAAAATTTAAATTTAACAAATATATATTATTAATGTCACATATTGTTGGTGTCAATGCAGGACCTACTTAATGCAAAAATACATTTTTGCTGTAGTAAGAAAAACCTGCCTGATACAAATACTTAAAATATGTATAAGATGATACTGTTTTATTGGCCCAGCCAGCTGACTAACTATTTTATCGTTGCACCACTAAATAGATGGATAGTTCAAATAATAATTTTCACAAAAAAAAAACTCAAAATTTGCAGTTTCATGATTTTGAAGTAAATTACATTTTTCTTTAATTATTTTATTAATTCTCATCACATGTATTTTCATATATTTTCTAATATTACTATATAATATTAATATATACTATATAATATACTTTTTAAAATATGTTTTTGTTAATATTATAAATTAAATGAAAAAACCAACTTAAAAATATAAATATGTTCGTTTTCAGGTTCGACCTCACATATCTCAAATAGATACATTGCAAATAAATAATTCTAATCCTGACAGTTCACCGTCATGTTCAGGCTCTATGGACAGTTTAGATGCAGATACACTCACTATAGATGGTATGGAGGAGTCTCTCTCTTTTACTACAGAATTAAAGTCATCTAATATAAAAGGTATATTTGTCGTCATTAATGTATGATAATTGAAAGTAAGTTTATAAAAATGATACTAAATAACTTTTCTTTAAAAAAGCCAGCATCATATTATCCTATAATAAAGTAATAAAAATGATACCAAATAACTTTTCTTTAAAAAACAGCATCATATTATCCTGTATAATTGGGACAGAATTATAGCATGTTGAATGACAGATTTCAACATTGTTCTTTGCCAGATGGAATAAAATTAAATACTTAATTTCCATGAATAGAGATTGAATTCACAACAATAGGTTAAAGTCACTGTTGGGCTGCACCAACAGGTTCCCATTGATTTCTACCACTCAACTTGCAATGTCTCATAATTTGGACAGAGAGCAGGAAATTGAGTATATTAACATTAGCTTCCCTCTGTAGGATACAGTGTGAAGCTAAAACATAATTTGCTTGCAGTGTATACCAGTCACTTACAAGAAATATCACCATTATTACCAGCCACAATAATGATGGATGAGGAGTTGCGAGCATTACCTGATGATGAATTAAGTTCCCCTCATGAGTATACGGGATGTTCACCTAAAGATGAACCCGAGACATCCCCTCAGTCCACTCACGAAACAAACAGTGATATAGAAGTTGATGTATGACAACAACTTTCCATTGCAGGTGACTAGATTTTGTTTATCATTAGTTTAGAGATACATAATTTTCGCACAATTACTATTAAGAAAATGTATTTTTGAATCATATAGAAGCAAATAGAGCAATCTCCATTATGATTACTATGTGGAAAATAAAATAAAAGATGCTTTCAATATAATTCCCCTAACTTTTGAACAGATTTTATTGGTAGAGATTAAAATAACAACTTAGTTACAGAAAGACATTGAATAAACTATATGGATATTGCTGTTTACATGAAAAAGAAATGGAAATTGTTGTATTGGCCTTAATATGCATTTCACTATTGCATAGTATAAAATGAAGTGCCTCAAAATAAGCTTTTGTACATATTTAAAAGAAATAGCGTGGATTTTGATATGTTCATCGTCACGATTGATAGGTGAGACAGTCAATAAAAATACGTCAATTGCGAGTCGGACTCGCCCGCCAAAGATTACCAATTTCATGTAGTAATATTTCACATTATTTCATCTTAATCTTGACAAAAAGGTCCAAATGAGAGATGGCAACTTATATCTTTATAATCTTTCATTTTAGTTCACAATATCTTCAATTGATTTTTGACATTATTTTTTAATTTACTTACACACATTTTACATATTTCATGAGGCATAAATTTAGGACCTTTGCATCTGGGAGGATGATTTTAAAAGTAGAGCCAGAAAAAAAGTTTTATAAATAAAGTTAAATTAATTAGAAATAAAAAAACATTCTAACATAAAAATATATATATTTATTAATATATTGATTGTATCCCAATAATTGTCTTCTTTCTAATTCGTTGTTTGAGTTAAAAATTGATCTTTTTATTATATCATCAAGAATAATGTAATGGCCACGCTCTTTAAATACATAATTATAAAAAATTTAATATTAACCAGTTTATTTCAAACAATTGATGTTACATCTACACTGTATATGAACATTCACGCAAATGCAAAGCTCCAGCTTATACCTCACATACTGTACTTTAATTTTAACTGTATAAAATTTTAAATGCTTTTTTCTCTCATATAAATAAACTTGCCTTTGTTATTGCAACACTCTATAATGAATGTCATAGTATTCATTACATTACGAAAATTATGTGTCTCTACTAATGATGTTTTTAAATATGTTATATTCGCTTACTTTACTAGTCACTTGTACTTCTCGGTAATAAATTATGATAGTTAAAACTATTTTTTATATAAATTAAATTATTTTTTGTAATAAACTATTGTTTTTAGTGTAAATACGAATAATTCCTTTATTTATGTAGAAACTGATATGACCTTTAATTGACAAAGTAATGTATTTTAATCTTTGACTGATAATTGAAAAACGAACTGGAATGTAAATTTTATTTATTGTAAATATAATTGGTATGAATGAATGTACGCATGTATTTTTTTTACATTTGTTTATTTTTTTTAAAATATAATAATTTGTTTTATTTCCAAATTAAATATAAAAGAAAATTTTTTTATTATAAAGTGCTGCCATCTGTGATTGGACTTATATAATTAATGGAAAAAAACATATGTATAACTACACTTTGTTAAGTGTATAAAATGAATTTTGGAATCTCTTAATTAAAAATAAATAAACTATATTACTTCACAGGATTAAATTATTTATCGCAACATACATAATTGTATAAAGTATTTTTTTAATATTTTCGTACTTTTTCAATACTTCTTGTCGTAATGTTTTGTAGAATTGCACACAAACAAAGTATAATTATTACCTTAAATTTATGTTTTATGATATTTTCGTTACTTTTGACTTTGGCTTTGACCTTAAAATTTATGAACAAAACTGTAGAAGGTAAGAAATTACACAATTCATAACATATTTTCATACAAAGAGTTTCAATTATAAAATCTTAGTAAATAAAACTATATATTACCATTTATACAAGTATGACCAGAAATAAAATATAAATATAAAAAAAATTAGCACAAGTTGCTATTCTTATTACTTTATGTATACTATATAGCAGGCTTTTATGTAAAATGTTCATTTTATAATGTACTTATTATAATTCCAAAAAAAAATAGTATTAAGTGTGAAGGTTAATGCACAATTGTTTGAAGTAATGCAGTTTACACATTATTTATATATAAATGATAGTGTTACAATATCTACCATTAAACAACCTTTTTATCATTTCTATATTACGTACATAATCATAAGAACACTTTGTAAACATTACCTCCATTGTTACACAATTATTAAAAACCTGTCATCTTATTGCAAAATATTTTAAAGGAATTATAAGTACCGAAAAGTATATTAATATATTAAAATTCTATATAAAAATGAACTATTCCATTTGGCTGCACCTTCAGGTTTCAATCACTACTATATAAGATTTAGGTAACTATCAGTTCCTTAGTTATCTAAAGTGTTGTGACTGACCTGACAAGTGTATGGATACAAATCTCCTTATGATGAATATTTTTGTATGGAAATTCTTTCTGCTTATAATATCATTTTATGTTTTATGTCATTATTTGATTGAGTACTGCTGGTTCATATATCATTGTAAGCTCGGCCAAAGACAAATTATACACAATATTATTTTATATATATATCTATTATTATGGAATTTATTAAACTTACTAAGCAAATAACCAAGGTGACAGTAATATGTAAGTGACTGTACATTTAATGCCAATAATTATACAATAATGATTAAAATGTTGCTCTTAGTATAGATATTTGACTGCAATGAATACTTTGTATGCATGTGTGTCAACTAAAAGTGAATCTGTGATATTCTCTGTCACCCATATTAATATTTAAAATCTTCGAGTTTTCCACTGTTCATAAATGTTTTGGCGTTATCACAAAGCACTTGAGTACAAATGAAATTGTATATGATGATAATCGTACTTTTAAATTGTAAATAATAACCGTATTGTTATAATTATTAATGCCATTATTATAATATGTAAATGAAATAAATCAAAGTATTTTTGTTATATATGGTTTTTATTTTTCGTGACCAGTTATTACGTAAAATAAGGATAATCAATAACATTAAATTTAATCTTGTGTTGGAATATCCGTACTTTCCTCTGAATTTTCTGTTTCATTTCCACTAGAACTTTCATCTACTTCAAAGCACGTCTCATTATCCCAAATTCTATCAAACTCGCTTTTCAAAGTTTTTATAAGTGTAACTTCCGAGGTAATCAATGTGTTATCTCTATTGTGATTCACTCGATCTACTTCATAATCCAAAGAACCCAAAATAGCTACAGCGTCTGCACAATTTGCATCTATAAGTAAAAATTCATGCTCTAATTTGATTTTGGGCCAGATTATCTTAACTTGTATGCCATAGGCGATAAAAGAATGCAGACTCCTTAAGGTATCGGTATTGTGCACTATAATTCGGACCTGGGCGTAATTTTTTTCACGTTGTTGTACGTTAATCAGATATTTTGACAAAGTATCGCTGTCCAGAGTCGGCGTGCATATATCGACAGTACGGCTGGCGTGTGCAATCAAATAAAAAATGCAAAAGAGGTTGTTCAAACCCACTTGTTTCTTTTCTTCGTCTTGCGCTCCATAAACTAAAACTTCGTGGATGGCGTCACTTTTCTTGCTGATGCCAACAATGTTTGTGAGCCTTGTGATTTTAAATATTCCAGCTAAAATTGATGAACTTCCAAATATACGCGATTTCCAATTTACGTGACTCATTTTGAAATTGTTCATATGTTTTTGTCAGATAAGTATTGCACGTTTATTTATTGAATTAGAAATGTGTCAAGTTTGTTAGAATTCAATCTACCTACACATTTGATTATTAATAAAAAGTACGGTACAGAAATATTGCCTACGGTGGTAGTTTTGTTCAATGTTCAAGCTCCGGTTGTAGGTATTGTCAATCTGTGCAAGTCACATTTGTTAAATTAACTACTAAAGACTCTTTTGAAATTAGCATGATTTTAAAGAAAAAAATTGACATTAAAGTCAGATATTTTGATTATTTTTCAATTTTATAGTTTTATTTGTTTATTGAAGAATTTTTTACAGTTTGGCTGTAGTATAATGATAATAATATAATGTCAAAAGACCCTCTACGACAACCGGCCCCACGCAAAGATGTCGATCAACAAATACAATCGAATTCTGTTGAAGCATCTGGGGACGCAACTCCTACGAAAAAACCATCACGATCAAAAAGCAAATGTAGAATACCTAAAAATTTACGCTATGACTTGGAAAATGCGTTAGTAGGAGTAAGTAATACTGCCGGCCGTATCTAATATCATTTGTACCTAATAGTTCATACATACTCTGCCACTCAACACGCAATGCCTCCAGAATTCGGCAAAAAGTGGGCAACGGAGTGTCTTAACACTAGATTCCCTCTGGTTACCCTGCTGTGTGCGGGATACAGTGTGAAGGTTATAAAAAAATTTTTACAAAAAGTTAGGCTGAGAAAGAGCGAATAAAAAGCCACTTTAAATATGAGAAAACATACATTTTAGGTCAGTGGTTCCCAACCTTTTTGAGTTCATGTCCCACTTTTTCATTAGAAATCTTCAAATTGCCCGCTAAACATGTCAAAAATTCAAAATTGCTCCCTTACATACCAAAATCCTGCGTTTTGACTAACTTAACAGCCAATCATATTAAAATTCTCAGTCTGAAAATTCCCAAATTGTCCCCCTAAATTCCCAAATTGCCCCCTTGTGGGGCGTACGCCCCACGTTGGGAAACACTGTTTTAGATTATTTGTTGTATGATACAATTTTTAGATATTCTTAAATTTTGCTTATTACTTTTCAGTTATGCGATGTGTGGTTTGAAGAGATCAAACCATACTTAGTACAAAACAATATTAAAATAAATTTGCACAACGACACGGGCGACGGTAGCGGAGACCGCGGTCTTGGTACCGGCAATTGCTCCCACCTTGATCCAGGTAGATCTGAAGTACGAGCCTCTATCAGCTCTGCTGTTTTATGTGTCATATAAAATTAGTGAGAGCGTCGTGGTGCATTAGAAACGCGTCTGATTGTAAATGCTATGGAAGTGGATTCACTCCCTACTCTGGGAAATGTTTATATAATAAATAATTTTCATTTCAACGCTCTGGGAAACATAGATTTATCGTAAAACATATATTTATCGTAAACATGTAGGCGTATCATTTTTCAGTCAGTCATAGAAATATATTTAGCATTAAAATGTGTTTCGAATTGATTAGACAAAGCGTGGGGCTGCGATTTTTCTTTCTGCCACTCTCAAAAAAATTCCTAATAGGAAACTTGGAATGGAGTCACCACTCACCACAACTGCATATATAGATAGACTGCCCGAACAGCCCGCCACTACAAGAAACCTCAAGATTTCTGTTTTAGATGTGACTATCACGCTCCATTCGATCATAATTTGATTTGAACTTTGAATATAGATATTTACTATGTTTAACATTACTTAACTTAATTTCACGCTTTATTCCTAGCGGGGTAGTCAGAGAGAGCGGAGCGCCAAACACTACGGTCTCTAAGTACCTTTTTCGCCTCGTCCACTGTCTGATGACAGTTTCATACATGCCCTCCGGGGGGTCCTCATGCTTTTTACGTGACTTTCCTCTAGTATCTTTAATATTGTATTTTTGAAGGTCACTCTTCACAGATGTCTCTTACCATTCACTTTTTAATTTAAGCCCCACCACGGGAATTATTTGTGTAATAATAAAATATCTTATAATATTTATAAAATATTTAACTGTAACAGCAACGTCATCACACGGATGTGAACTATGCAGACTGTTGTTCAGCGCAGCCAACAGTATTGAAAGCGCAGCGTCGCAAGCAGCCACCGCCGCAGCTTCCGGTCGTTGCGGCAACTACACAAACACCGGTATACTAATTGTTCATATTTTTAACAAATTAAATAAAAAAATAAATGTAAAATAAATACCTCATTGCTTAATGTTTCTATTACAAATTATGTTCTCGATTTATTTTTAAACAACTTCAAATTAATTAAGAATTTGTCCGTTTTCAGTATAAATGGAAGAAACAAAAGACACGGAATCGAAGACGATGCCGTCAAACGGAACCGCGACAACCAATACCGCGTCTGTGTAACTCTTATGACGTACCGTTATTATTTACAAAAGAAAAATACACAGATTTCACGCCAAACCACCACCACTACTTTCATAACTATAAGGTGAGTTATTCTTTGATCTTCGGATATCTCATTTATATAACTGTAAAAGTAGACAGAACTTTGCCCAAATGAAAATTAAATTGGTATAATAATTTTCTTGAGGGAACCTGTAGCTATCGTACCTATAAAATATTAGCCCTTAGTTTTTATTCGACTGTGGCGCGGCAGCTTTTAAATATAAATTTCCATTAAAAATAATAATCTTATGTAACCAAATCTTCAATGAAGATAATATTTTGAACACGTTGAGGAAACCAGTGACGGAAGAATGATCAAAACAGTTTTATGAGTTTTTAAAAAGGCAGGAGTCCCTGGTTGACATTTAAGAATACTGGATCGATGATTATAGGGAACATCACGTAATAAATAGCCGGAGCGCATATATGAAGAGGTTGATTTTTTCTTGCAAATTGCTTTTTTCTCCGTCTGTGCAACATGTGTATTGAAAAAAGATTTTAATTAGATAGATAGCAAATTAATGACTAGGCCACGGCGCCTGCAATATACGGTATATATATATATATATATATATATATATATATATAATAAGATATATATATATATATTATTATTTTTGCCTTAATAGGATTTAATATCAAGAAAACCTAAATTGCAACACGCGTACACTCAAACGGATACAGTATGCTCTGGTAGAGATAAAGCTGTCAAGAAAATATTTAACACCAAGTTCACAACGTCAAAGTCCCCATCCGGACATGGTGATCTAGCACATAGAGAAAATCAACATGACCATGACTGTCCACTATTTCCAGACGTGAGTATTATTTTTATATAACTTTTATAATAACCACATATATCTATAATTGTTGAGGCCAGTAGCTTGTGTTGTTTGTGACGATGTCCTGGCGGGAAAGAGGGGTTCATATTGTTTTAGCACTAGGTTCCCTCCCTCTGCGTAGAATAGGCCTTAGCGGGATTCAGCATGAAGGTAAAATATATAATCTATTGTAACTTTCCAATAGAATAATTAATAAACAGAAAATAATATATTTGAAACAAAAAATATAATTAAGATTAATTGAATACCTGTTTATAAAATAATTTCAGCAAACATTGATTTGTTTTATAATTTCTTCAGGATCTCGTCGACTTAATGGCTAAACAACATGACAAAAAGTTACAAGTTTTATACGTGAGTCCAAGAAAAGATTATTCATCATCAATAATGAATTTATGTGTTCCGCCAAATTTAAAGCGAGGATTTACCGGTTTTTATAAAACACCTCCATGGAGATAACTTTTGTTGATTTTAAAATTTCTTTTAAATTTTCCGTGTAATAATCTATCATAGAAGACCAATCACGTACTTCACCAAACTGGCCATTGAAAAAATAAAGAACAACTTATTTTTAAAGATAGTATTATAATAAATATATTTTTATAGCCTTATAAATAAAGCCTCTTTCCTTTTATTTTGCCATCATTATTCATGTAAATTTCCTAGCTTCATTAAGTTAGATGTGTGGTTGCGACTCTCTAAATACGTTGCTTGTTTGTTAACTAAAACGTGAGAGTTTGAACGTCTTTGTAATTGTCTTCGTAATACATGTCTATCTAGATTCTAAGCTTTCACAAAGATTTGCCTCGGATCGTTTGACTATGAATAACATTTTAATATAAACATTAATGATATTTATATTTTAGTATTTGTTAAATGTAAAGAAAAAATATAGCTCGCACACGACACATTTTATTGGTATACAACTTACATCTACTCCTTATCTTACGACTCTTTACAAAATTACAAGACACTCCGACAACGATACGACTATAAAAGGCAGTACAGTGCATGCTTACACACGAATAAAAATAATTTACAAAAAAGCAGTCGAAAAATATACATCACACATATTAAATAACTAAATAAATAAGTTACACTTCACCGGGCTTCGATCGCAACCGCGACAGCTGGCGGCCGTCCGGTCGGGGCCGACGCACGCTCTTTGGATCTGAGAAGAGTTTATGGAATGTCCACCGTGTTACAATTACAACTTGTAAGACTAATTCGTATGTTTTACGTAGTCTGTTTCAAAGTACGCGGTGGCGCCGTGCGCACCCTTCCTGTCGAGCGCCCGCACGCGAACGAAGAGGAACGCGGCCACCAGCGATGCCACTACTAGCACTAGCAGCAGCATCACGAGACCCGCCACGAAGGATGGCACCGACATGCAGATCGTTTCTGGATCCGTGGCGGGAGATTGGATCACTACAGTTTCGTTGGACGCAGCGTTGTTTAGTGCGAAATTGACGTCACCTGGTGCGACTACTTGTATTGTTCTGCTTGTATTGACATCTGTCATTTCTTGAGCGTCACGCTTATAAATTCTTTGTGGAGACGTTTCACGTCTTCTTCTTATTCCCATTAAACTCTCTGGCAAGTCTTCAACAGAACGCGGCCGTCCGCCTAAAGTAACCAGATTTCCATGGCCTTCGTCTTTCCTTTTAACAGTGTTGTATATTCCACGACGACCGGGCGGAGGAGGTGGCGGTAAGTTGACGTCGTCTTCATCGCGAACGGGAGCAGGAGATGACGGACTAGGTGCGTTAGGTGTCGATGAAACTTGAGCTTGTGGTGGTGGCACTACATCATCCCTCTTCTCTGAATATGCACCTACAGCATCAGCTGGATGTCGTGGATCAGGGAATGCCGGTGGTACACCATACTCTGCGTGCGGAGCAGGTGGAGGGGGACCATACTCTCCGTGTCCTCCGTTAGGTAATCCATACTCGCCTCCTGCAGTCAACGCGTTTCCTCCTAATAATGGTACTCCATAATCAGCACCTAATCCTCCGCACTTAGGCTCTGGACAGTTATACCGACATACCTGAATTACACATTGGAAGTGAACATTCATAGAGTCAGGGAATTTAAATGCTTGGAAATAAGCAAATGACACAACCGATGCTGATGGGCCGAAATTCTTTATTTTTTGGAATTTGCTCATAATTTTAGGTCTTACTACGCAACCATATTGATCTACTAATTGAATAGGAGCTCGTTTGCCATCGTGAGCAACGCAATTTCTTACAAGCATATCGAATTTGTTTTCATCGTCTTTGATCGCTAGAACCATAGTCATAGTTTGACCAATTTTAACTATCCCCGACACTTCTGAGGCCCAAGGTCCTTTCCCAACTTGGATTTGCATCCAACATTGCAAGTTGTCTCCAAGAAAGTTAGCGGTTACAGCGTGCAACATATCAACTTGGAATGGTCTGAATGTTACCGCTTTTTCGTAATAGTCGTACCACGTACATCTTAGTTTTCGCGCTTGATCCCATACTTCTTGAACATAAGGATCGTACTGAACTATAATTGTATTTTCGACGTACGATCCACTAGGTGTAGGGCTGCCGTAAGCTGCAACGTTGTGATTAGCAGAACTTGCCATACCACAACTGTTTAGGAATATTTCAAATGTCGCACTTAAGTGTCCCGTACCTGGTTTCAAATGCATACAGTGAGGGTCACTATAAAATCCTTTTGAAAATATCATTCCGTAAAATGGTCGATCGAATTCTATATTGACTCGCATATGAGTCTTTTCACATTGTACTTGAAGATGTTTAATTTTTGGACTATCTGGTGTGGCGAGGGGCCAAGGGTCATCTGTGTGTGCTGGAGGTAGCGGCGGGCCATAGGCGCCGCCTCTGTGTTCTAGTGGTAGAGATGCTGAGTCGACGGGTGGTTCGCATATTGCGTCCTGAAATTATATAAGAAAATGATATTATTATTTATTATATAACTTATATTTCATATCACAGATGGTTATATTTCGTATTAAAAATATCTAAAATGTAAACTGCTTTGAACAACCAAAAATATCTATATGCAATATGCTTGCGTCTTGTGATAGTTAGCTATTAAGCGTAATGAATGCATCGTTGGATAGAGCACATTCCGCGGGCGCGTCGCACTCTAGTTGGCGGCACGCGCGTGCGCTCTTCCCGGCGTTTCGCGTTTGCTTCTTTCCGACTTTCTACACTGACGGATAGCTCGCGAGATCAATTATAATATTAATAAGCGCAATCATACTGCCAACGTGAGTTCCGCCGGCTTTCTACGTCTTATGAATATCAAATTTTGTCTTAAGCTTTTTCTTATA
>DWGR01003035.1:0-12731 GCA_018247715.1 Heliconius burneyi | reverse complement strand
TTGGGCGTTTGCGACAGTAATTGGGTCGTCGGGATCTAGGAGGACGCTGCGAGGGCGTCGAAGAAGCGGGTGTGGGTGAGGAGCGTACTTACACGCTTCGACAATGAGTGGGTTGGAGTGGGAATCTACACGCTCGTAGTAGCGCTTGGCTAGACGTTTGCAGAATTCCTTTAACGACTCTAATTCAAAATCTTTGTGTAGGTCAACATTGCGTACGTACCATGGGCATCCGGATGCCAAACGGAAGTATTTATTTTGGACCCTCTGAAGGAGGTATTTTGGTGTGTTTTTTTTAGTTTCAGGCAGCATCTCGCTTATAGCAGGGGTGGCAGAGGGAACCTAATGTTAAAACGCTCCGTTACCTATTGTCCACCTCGTTTTCAGCCTCGGTACTGGCCTCAATGCAAGTTGAATAAAAAAATTATACTTTATATAAATAAAATATTTATATAATCAAACGTCTAAATTTAATAGGTACCTACATCGAACGATATTTTATTATTTCATATATTTCATTTCTTTAACAATGCATTTGTGGAATAAGCGACTCATTAGTTATTGAGGAATATACTATAATCGTCATACAAATGTATATATGACACATTATTTTCTGAAAATTTCTACTTTTAACTATATTTTCAATAGCTTTGCTTTGAATTAAGTTTGCTTATACATTACTATATGGGGATGAGTAGAATTAACTGGAAGAAAACTTTAATCCCGCATTCCATTGAAGCAAAAGCACTTTAATAAGCACATAAATGATCACCGCCGCCCACGACCCCGTGCAACACCACCGGTAACCATCATACAGGTGCGTTGCCGGCCTTTAAAGTGGAGATAGATGTGCTTTTTGAAGGTACTTATGACATATCGACCTGGAAACATTGCCACAGGTAGACCATTTCACAGTTCCGTGGCGCGTGGAAGGCAATTCTTTCGAAACCGCACAGAGTAGAGTGCCACGTGTCTAGTGGTGTAGATGATATTTAAGTTTGTGACGTACTGTGCTGTTAGAAAATTCGGCAGCAGTAACAGGTTAAACAGTTCCTCAAAACGCTCACCATGATAAACACGATAGAGAAGGCACAGCAAGGAGACGTCTCTACGCAAAGCCAAAGTGTAAGCTTGAAAAACTTAACCATTGCAAATGAGCTCGGCGATTTCTTTATGTGAATTGATCATTCCAACAAACAAAGTCTTATTTAGGAAAGATTCAGATTTATTAAAAGCGACAAATAGAATTAAAAAGAGAATTTTTAACCTTCGCCTGATAATAAAAATTTATTATAAAATAATTTAATTGTTCTTCTTATTTCTTTATTTTAGCCTCCAACGAGAATATTTCTACATACATTCTATTAGCTACGAGCTGATAACAAGACGTCACCTGTTTTAGAGAAAAAATATATACAAGGTGTATTTTTTTTTATTTTTTTTTTTCATGGTAAAAGGACAAGGCAAACGAGCGTTCGGGTCACCTGAAGGTTAGGTGTATTTTTTATATCAAAAAATATCAAATTTAATTAATATTTTAATTCAGTGTTAATTTGATGAACACTACTATTTAATTTACATTCCTTAAAAGGTCATTTTCCTTATATGGTAATGTATGGGCACACATGAGTCACACGCTGTACGCTTTCATCTTAAACGTGATTCATTTAAATGTTTCCGTAACGAATATTTACAACAGTTACACAGAAAGACATTCCTAAAAGAAAAGTCCAGTTAGTTTCTTTGTAATACTTCAATCTTTATTCCATACGTGATTTCGTTCAATTATGTCGCAATCTCTTTATTTTATTGGCAGAAATCATGTGTCCACACGCTATTGACGAAGTCTGGCCTCACACGGAGAAACAGTTGCTTATTAAAAAAAAACTTTTTAAAATTAACTTTTTAAATCCCGATGCCAAAGGAGGGATGTTATAAGTTTCACGTGTCCTTGATTCTATCTGTGGCTTAACTATAGCTCCTGTTTTTTTTTTGCTTTATGAAAATCGGATTGGTAGAAAGCTTTCGACAAGTATTTCTTTAAAATTAGCTAGTCGTACTTTTTGCTTGGGTTTTAGTAGAATTTTAAATTTTGTTAGTCAAAATTAATATTTGAGTGTTGGTATATTTTATTCAGAGTTAAAAATAAAATTAAAACTACTCTTAATAAATTTGACACATTCATGTGTCATTCATATGACTTCTTTTTTTGTCATCAACGCTTTGTCGGACTAACTAATAACATATTTTTTTAGCTTCACATTCAATTCCGTACACAGCAGGGTAGGCAGAGGGAACCTAGTGTTAAGACACTCCGTTATACATTTTCCATCGAATTCCGGAGGCTTTGCGACTTTGCCTCGTACTTGTACACCAGATCGAAGAAATGAAAATATTAAATATTTAGGGAAACGAACTCACAATCTGTGGCGTTTACACTCACACGATAGTACACCTGCGCCACAAGTGGCCTCTAATAAAATTAATATTTTAAGCTGTTTAATAAATTCTTATCATACAAAAGTGAAATAAAGATGTGGGTCAGAGGCATTTTTTACGATGGCAGCGTACAGAGAGAGCAGCGTTTCCAATAGCTGTTGCGAACACGTCACAACCAGGTTACGCCATATACAGTGACTGAGGTCGCGAATACTGACCTAAGTGGCTGAGGCCATGTGCCGTGGAAAAGTATTTTTGTAAATTATAAAATATTTTTTTAACTATTGATTCTTTTTTAATATTGATTTATTTATTGCAAATTAAAAAATTAGCCTGTTCTGTAATTTCCTACAAATTTTCGAGATTTCTCTAATTTCTAAGCCATTTCCCGCCTTGTCTCCGTCCCCCACTTTCCGCCGAGTTTTGAAGGTTTTGAGTGTTGAGTGGCAGAACTCAACGTCGCGCTTTGCCTGGATACCAGTAGCCCAAGCATGAATAACTATCGAAATTCGAATCGTTGTCGATATCAATTTGTATAGGAATTGGACAACATCCTGTTCAAGTTAGTATCGACAACGATTCGAATACTTTTCGATAGTTATTCGTACTAGAGCTACAGCATCAGAGCGAAGAAATGTTAATATAAATTAAATTATATATTCCATTTATTCATTACACACATAACACTATTTAGTTGTTTTCCTTGACTAATTGCGAGATAGAAATTTGAAACAATTAACCCAAATCCCTTCATTATAAAATTATAAATACATAACTTAACCGTGGCAGTAATGCTAAAATGCTTTAGATAAACCGTACAAGGTTGGTAGCTCCTTTAGAAATTAATTCTAATCATGTCTGTCTGTCTCAGTAACCTGACAGTTGTTGACATAATTAGTAAGTAGGTAATTAATAATCTAGAAATTTTAACATTAAGAAGATATTTTTCGAATTTTATAATTTTAAATGCAAATCATTATATTTAGTATATTAATAACTAAGTAGGCTGTCGTGGCGCGTCAAGGCTGTGACTGTAACGTGACGGTTGTGGGTTCGATCCCCACTCGAGGGAGTGAAATATTTATTTACGCTTATATTTCCATTTCTTCGCTCTGGTGTTGAGGCAAAGCGCGGCGTTCAGTTCAGCCACTCAACACGCAATGCCTCCAGAATTCGGCAGAAAGTTGGGGAACTGAGTGTCTTAACGCTAGGTTCCCTCTGCCTGCCCTGCTGTGTGCGGGATACAGGCTGATTTATTTATTTATTTTTTTAAAATCGATTTGGTTGTATGAAGCATCGTTAAGGTATTTCTCAAAATCAATGAGATATCACAGAAAGAATGGAGAATCATTGAAGTTTGTCATTTCTGAATGACTTCATTAAAGTTGTACTTCACTTATTATAAAATTTACTTTGTCTACTTTATTAGTAGATAATTGGTTTTATTAAGTATTATTATCAAATTAATGATTTTTCCTTTTCAAATAAAACTGCTGTTTCCTCCAATGAATCAAAAAAGCTGTAGAATGAAAGGATAGAGGTATTTAACGTATATAAATCGCTTAATCTAAAACAACGCAAGTGGCAAGTGGCAACCAGCAGCAGGCAAGGTCACGCATGGCGCCTTAAGTGACATCTGGGTCAGCTATTTACCTTAACTCGAGTACGTCTGGTGGTGGTGACTCATCTTATCAAGTAATGTTCAAATTCAATGAAATTCATTTGTTTTGTGGTAATTCTTGTTTATTATTATCGAATTATGGATGTACGTCATTTTTTAAATTCTCAGAATAATTATTAAATGAATTATATATAGGTTAATGATGTCAAGTCAGAGCCTTACCTTGCACCTATGACGTCGTTATATTTAGGTTTTCTCTTGGTTTAACGCACATAACAGGGGAGGTAGGGAAAACCTGGGAAAATAGTATTAAGACACTCTGTTTCCCATTGAGACACTTTCGTTCCCTACTTTCCGACAAATTCTTAAGGAATTGTTGTGGAATGGTGGAATTCAACGCCGCCACGTCTTTGCCTCGTTAGCACAGCGAGAAGCGAGAGACGTCTTAGAAGGACAGTTAAGATGAAGATTACTTGATGGCTGTTGATTCGCTTATTTAGTCTGTATAGATAAAATTATTTGGATTTGATCTCCAGAAAGCTTAAGAAAAGTTTTATTTTCAAAATAAAGAAATAATAAAGGCCGTAGCTTTTTGTGTTTGGATATCTCTGGCTATCCCGTTAGGGTTAAAACGTGAAGCGTAAAAAGTTTTATTTTAATATTTTTTTTGTATTTATTTGGAGCTAGCCACATAAAATAAACAGATCACAGATCTATTAAAAAAGGTTTTGTAAGCATAGCTCTAAAAGCTGTAAATTTTTATTTGAGCTTTATGTTGAGCTTTTAGTGTAACTTAGTGGATATATATATAAAAAAAATCAGCTACATGTTGTATCCCGAACACAGCAGCGGTAGCAGCGAATTCTGGAGGCATTGCGTGTTGAGTGGTAGAACTCAACGTCGCGCTTTGTCTCGACAATAGACTGAAGAAATGGAAATATAAACGTAAATAAACATTTCAATTCCCCGAGTGGGGATCGAACCCACAGCCGTCACATTACAGACACACTTTTGTGCCGCTGCGCTACGACGGCCTTTACATATTACACTTTTGCTGCATATATCGTGCAGCAAAATATAGTCTAGGCTGCATTTAGCATATTTGAAATATTTTCTGGTCAGTAGGTCGTTAAAGAGAAGGGCAAAATACATCTCGTAGCTTATGTCGAAGCGATTATCATACCTTGTCTTGGTATGATAGCTGTCTGGTTACTTTGAATACCTTTAATAAATTAACAGCGTTTGCATGGTGGATGGTGGTGGTAAAAAATGAAAAATCGCAAATGTTTTCTATCGCCAAACTACTTAGAAGAGTAGTTTTAAAATTATTTTTTTTTTCAATTTTTCAAGAAAATAGTTGTTTATGCGTTTTTTAAACGAGTACGAGATCAAAAAATACCCTTATCAGTAATTCAAAACAACAATAGAAGAAAATTGCAATTTTTTATACTTTATCTAGGTACCGTCGGTTTATTTGTCAAAGGAAAATTTATGCGATAGCTAATTCAAACGAAAAAATGGATTTTCTAGATAAGTCAAGCTTGTACTTGCTTTGTACCTTACATATGGAATAGTATAGGTACACAATATTAATAAATAATAACTCAAAGCTTATTTGAAATATTTCAATTTTTGTCTTTAATCCATAATATAAATTCTCTTCTTCTGAATAAAAAAATATCGAAAAAACAGACATATAATAAAAAAATATAAATGATAATTATTTTTGAGGCCAGCCAGGGCGTAGGGCCAAGCGTGTGACTGCTACTGCGACAGGTTGTGAGTTCGATACTCACTCGAGGAAATTAAATATTTTATATTTTCATTTCTCCTTCTAGTTTCGAGGCAAAGCGCGGCGTTGAGTTCTGCCTCTCAACACGCAACCTCCAGAATTCTTTGGAAAATGGAAATGGTCTTCACACTATTCCCTCTGCCTACCCAGCTGCAAGCATGATACATCGTGAACATCAGAAAAGAGAGATTTCCTAACAAAATCTAAGATACTGACGTGAGTATTCTCGGAGCGGGGCTCCATCTCCTTTCGCGGTGGTAAGGCGACACCGGGCGGGCCGGCGCGCCGCACGCCAGTCGCACCACAGCACGCGTCGACTCGACATGTAAGTACCCTAGCCAGCCTATTCAGACAGTGCACAGTGATAAGTGGAATTTTTGTATTGACGTGCTTTTTATTTTGTCTGGTAAGTCAGTTTTTTTAATTTAATTGGATTAGGATTTTCAAATTTCACAATGGTATCGTATATTTGACAGTTTAATTTTTTTGTTTTCTATAGTGTAGCTCGTTACAATCTTAAATTTAATATATATCTATATTTTTATTTATATTATAGCAAGATTATTGCTCGTATAAAATATTAAACGTTCACGCCATTTATTAGTTAAACTAGGCGAACAGTTCGAATAGAGTTTATCCAGCTGCTTTCTTGTATCTATTTTTAAATTATCGCGGTGCTCGACTTCGTATGTAATATCCAATAGCAACGATTCCCGTCGACTTTTTCCCGCGTTTTTGGCAATATGCCAGACCGTGACCAATGGCGAGAGAGCGCGGGTATTAGATACGCATGCGCTTAAAAAGTTACGATTAAAAATATAAGGATGAATAAAGAAAAAATATTTAAAATAACCAAACACCCCGATTGCGTAAAATTAAAAAGAAAATAAACATTGAAATATGAGGTAGTGAAAAATATTACATAAATACATACATACAAGATACGCGCGAAAAACATAACCCTTCCTTAGCAGTCGGTAAAAATTACATTTGGTTTCTATTACTAAATCAATAGGTGATTAAGTTTTTTTTTATTCTTATCATTAATTATAATATTCATACGCCATGTTTATAAAAAGTTTTTTTTTAAATTAATTTACTAACATGACAAAAAATGTAATTTCCTATTATAACATTAACGTCATTTTGAATATGTTTACGCAAACATGGTCATGACCTAATGTCAAAAGAAATAAGAAAAACTCAAATAAATATCTACAAAAATATAAAAATATTAAATATCTATATATTATAATTAAATTCAAGGAAATTCCCGAATTATAGAACGCTGGTGCTGTTGATATCTGTAGAATTGTGTTAGAATCTGGGACGTGTACCAATATTAGAAATGAGTAAAGTCTACCCCACACTGTTTAATTATAAAGCTTTCGACATTTATGTTGTAAAATGTTAACGATGGCTTAGTGCCAAAAATTTAATGGTGCTATGCAATAAAAAATACCTAGAATATCCACTTATTTAGGAGCATAGATATACACTATATTAATTATATTTCAAATAATAATAATTATTATAAAATAATATTAATACTTGAGGCCAGTCGTGGTGCAGGGGCACAAGGTGTGACTGTAAAACCGACTGGTTGTGTGTTCGATCCCCACTCGAAGAGATGAAATATTTATTTATAAATTTATATTTTCATTTCTTCGCTCTGACATCGAGGCAAAGCGCGGCGTTGAGTTCTGCCACTCAACACGCAATGCCTTTAGAATACGGCAGAAAGGGGGGAACGGAGTGTCTTAACACTAGGTTCCCTCTGCCTACCCTGCTGAGTGTGGGATACAATTTAATATTAATACTTTAATTTAAATTTCATAAATAGCCTTCAAAATAATTTACGTAACGCACTTATAAGACTATGGGTTAAAGTCCTTATGGGCATAACAAATGAACAATAACAAGTAAATATTTGGCATCTGTATTTACCTTAGTAATAAGTCCTTGGATAGATTAGCATATTTATTAACAGGTATTATAACATATTTTTTTAATTAAAAAAAGTAAAAAAAATATTTAATTATCCTCTTCATTATTAGTTGTATATTGAATAAATTTAAAGTAATTAATTATATAATATTTATTTTATAATGATAATTCTTTATACGTAATATTAAATAGCACCGTCAGTAGTCAGCTCAACGAATCACATTTACGAACATATATATATATATATATATATATATATATATATATATATATATATAGTAATCATTTAGAAAAGACGCGAGGGTAGTATTAAATTTTATTATTTAAAAACATTTTCTTTAGTTCTGTTCTTTGATTATGGCGTTCCAAATTTGTTAGATGAGCACAAATCACTTCACCAATGTCACGTTATATGGAGAACAAACAAAATAGGTTGTACGGTGAAAAAAAAAATAATGTAACACAATAGAAGAATGTGCATAACGCATGTTAAGAAGAGATACAAAAAATATTGCCTTTATCGATAAAAAAGAAAATTATAATCAATGTGCACATAATATATAGAATTAGAAATATATAATACAAAGATGTTATTTTCTTTTGATAACCTTGTTTAGATCTCAGAGGGTTATTTTATTTCTATTTAATTTGTGATCAATATGTAAATATTAAAGTCAGAAATGTCAAAAATAATGGCTGATTTCATGAAATCATTATGGAAAAAATTATCAAAATCGGTTCACCCAGTCACAAGTTATGAGGGGACAAACATAACAAAAAAATAGTCGAATTGATAACCTCCTTTTCTTACAGAAGTCGGTTAAAAATAAAGAAAGTTTTTATCGTTTTATTATATTATAGTCGTCATAGATAAACGTTATGTTAAACGCAATCTCAGTAACCAGGAACTACAAACAAGAAACATAATGTCTACATTAAGAATGCATATAATGTTTATTTTAATTTAATTCTACTTAGAATTAATTATCATTTACGACGTAGTTTTCTTTACATCCTACATGTCGCTAAAAATCAAATGCCGTCATTTTCGGAGAATTTATTAACATTATTTGAAATCACATTAAATATCTGCTCATTTCTATACTTAGGCATACTTTATTAAGGGTTTTATTAAAATTCTTTCGAGATTTGTTAAAAAACCATCATTCTGTATATACCAAAAAACAATTAGCAATAACGTTGTTGAATTTTATTGTATTAATAATTATCATGACTTTAATATAATAAAAACAAATACACGTAATTGTTATTAATTGAAAACGTAAAATTTTCTTTGTTTATTTTACATCAGTACGTTTTTGCGTTGTGTGTACATTATCTCGTTGTTATTATCAAAATTGTATACATTCGTTATATATGCGCGTGCGCAGGACGTGCTTCAGAAGGTGTGTGGCAATATTTTATTAGTAACATAATTCATATAATATACCTATGACATTTTATAAATACGTACCATGTTTATAAATTCATTGAAGAGTTTGAATATGCCTTAAGAATAAATAAAATAATAAATAAGATAATATTGTTGTCAAGAAATTTATATTTATTATTAAAATTTACAACAAAAAAGTAAGATTAACCAATAAAAAGTCCTTTGGTAGATTGTGCAAATATTATTCTAATTATAAAAATCCAAGCTTCCCCGTATCCTGCACA
The DNA here is from genome assembly GCA_018247715.1 of Heliconius burneyi. Classification (NCBI taxonomy): domain Eukaryota; kingdom Metazoa; phylum Arthropoda; class Insecta; order Lepidoptera; family Nymphalidae; genus Heliconius; species Heliconius burneyi. The sequence continues at coordinate 3,258 of DWGR01003035.1, read as the reverse complement.
CAGCAGCGTAGGGAGAGGGATCCTAGTGCTAAGACACTCCGTTCCCCACTTTCTGCCTAATTCTGGAGGCATTCACACCCTTGTGCCGCTCCTTTGCGACGATTAGGACGTAGAAACTTTAATAAAGTACAGTAAGTAAAGTGTATATAACAAAACACCTGTATTGGTAATACTTGTTTGCGGTTAAAATGTATTAGAACGAGATTAACATATCGAATATGAAATGTGTGTGTTTTATATAAAAAATCACATTTATTAATCAAATTAGACTAAATCGAATTAGTATAATTACTGAGAATTAAAAAGGTATGCTCGCTCTGTATCCCTGTTGTGTGCGGGATACAGCGTGAAGCTGATTTTTTTAAATAGGTATGGTCTAGTGCCATGCTAGAACATATCGAACATATAAATATAAGAATTTAAACAATAAATTGTCTGGATATAATTTCATAGTGCATTTCTCCGAAAAGTTAGGACATTACGTAAAGATGAAACTCCATGGGATAAGGATATAAAGTGCATTAAGAACAATTAATGACATTATATTCATGTCATGAGGCCAGTCGTGGCTCAGGGGTACAAGCAGTTGATCGTAAACGCGATAGGTCGTGGGTTCCATCCTCACTTGAAGACATGAAAAAGGAAATGTGGAATGGAGTGTTTTAACACTAAGTTCTCTTAGCCTACTCCGTTGTGTGCGGGATACAGCGTGAAGCTAAAAAATATACTCTTAACTAGCTATATAATGAACAATGTGAATATCTTTCAAAAAGCCGTAATAGCAAGTCAAGAGGTGGGAAACTCGCTTACGTGTACCTACCGTAGGCATAACTAAGGGACTAAGGTATGTATGTTAGCATCTTAGGACCGGTCAGACGGACGGCACTCAGCGTTGCATTTTTGTAAGATATGATTCACACAAAGGAATGTTTTTCCATTGACTCACATTTCGTAAATTCGTTGATTGAAATATAAAATATATTTAAAAGCACATTTAGGTGCATATATTAATTTTTATTTATTTAATTTGTATAAAAAAGGTCACCCATTACTTAAAATTAGACTTCGATTTCTATTTTTCTATGTCATAACTTTAAACAACGACTTGCTTACCACGGACACTAAATTATTTTTAATTTTTAATAATTTAAATAATTTATTTATGTTTTAAAGCCTAATTTGTCAAGTAAAGTATGGTGTATTTTACTAATTTAAAGTGAAACTTTCTAAAATAGGCACTAATTACTTTCAGCTTAAGTTTCTCTTCTATTTAAATTGACAGTTAACTTATTAACTGTTGAATACAACTCTCAACGAATGAGTGCTAGCTAATACAGTGAAATGAAGCTAAAATAGTTAATAAAATTAAATTAAAAATTAAATCAGCTTCACGCTGTATCCCGCACACAGCAAGATAGGCAGGATGAACCTAGTGTTATGACACTCCGTTTCCCACTTGCTGCCAAATTCTGAAAGCATTCCGTGCCGAGTGGCACAAATCAACGCCGCGCTTTACCTCGACACCAGAGCGAAGAAATAGAAATATAAACGTAAATAAATATTTCACTTCCTCGAGTGGGGATCGAACCCACAACCATCGCGTTACAGTCACACCCTTGTGCCGCTGCGCCACAACGACCTCAGTTAAAAGAAAATAGTTAATCTTGATAGATAAATATTGTTCAAATTTCATTTATTGTTCTGGAAATTAATTCCAAAATCCTTAGATGTTTTAACTTCATGAATTCTATTTTTTCTCTTTTTATATAAAAAGGTGATATTTTATTACTGGAAATAACAAAAACGATAAGAAATATATAAGTCCATTTAATATAATTAATTGTTAACTCTAGTCGCATGGGTAGAGCTAGTCACTCCAGCGTTCAATTTTATTGTAAAATTGCCGTGAATGATTACCGTACTTCTTACGATATGCGTTTTATACCCCGCCATTGGCCTGGCCTTTTTCTTTTATTATTTAAAGGTTTTTAACCTTTGGAATGAACTTTACGTTACACAGTTCTCGATATAGTATGATTGGTTTTTCTAAGAAATATTATTTATTTTTTTAATAACTTATATGGGGAGTGGCAGGGTGGGTCGTGCCCACCCTAGAAAAGTCTTGTGCTCATCCCAGAAATATTACTAACAAAAAATTCGTCCTAAAATTAAAAAAATGCCCATGAAACGTAAAATAATTAAAAAGTATTTAATTAAATCTATAACTACCTACATATAGCTTACATTCCAAACATAAATCATTTCATATTATTTAATTAACAAGAAATATCTAGGTATCATTTATATTTTGAAATGTTATATGATATATCTATAATACATCAGGAGATGCATGTAAAAACAACAAAGCAACCCTGAAGCGAGATCAATGTACTGTCGGTACCATAAATAGCTTAGCTGGGATTGTTATTTTATAATTACTATTACTATTGTAGTATTAGATATTTGCTTACAATTATTTACTTAACTATTAAATATTCGATTAATACCAGACAAAATAAAATACTTCATATTATTTTTTATCTTTCATAACAAATGTTGATTATTTGTTTTTTTTTTAAATTTTATATCAATTTTCTTAGATTTTCATCAAGAGGAGCAAATAAACAAAAACCGCCATCATGGACGCGATTAAGAAGAAGATGCAGGCGATGAAGCTGGAGAAGGACAACGCGCTTGACCGCGCCGCCATGTGCGAGCAACAGGCCAAGGACGCTAACCTTCGCGCTGAGAAGGTAATTTTTTTTATTAATAAGAAAATCCTGGCATTTGTTACTTATTACTTGTTTTTTTCGCTTCACGCTGTATACCGCTTGTAGCAGGGTAGGTGGAGGGAGCCTAGTGTCACGTCACTCAACGCCGCCCGTTTGCATCAATGTTTTGACACTAAAGAGAAGAAATGAGAAAAATAAATGAAATATTTTTTTATACCTCTGTCTATCCTGTTATATGCGGGATACATCGTGAAGCTAAAAAAATTATGTGTTTTATAAACACCACTATGCAAATTAGGGTAAGGTCATGTTATGTTTTTGTTAATGTCAACTTAACCCCTAATTGATCAATCATTTAAATATTTTAGAGAAAAGCAGTGTCTTAGCACTAGGTTCGCCCTACCTACCCTGCTTTGTGCGGTATAGAGCGTGAAGCTAATTTTTTCATTAATTATATTATTTAACAAAATATCTTCTACCACTAGGCTGAAGAAGAAGCCAGACAGCTCCAGAAGAAGATCCAGAC